>JAVXUM010000037.1:32253866-32264387 GCA_035590655.1 Pouteria glomerata
CTGTGGAGATGACCTAGGACTTACCTAGTTAAAGCTGCGACTACCCTCTTGCACTTGGGAGGTAAAACCTAAACACAATTTAGGGTCAGTCAGCTAGCACTAGGACCAAAAACCATCTACTATATAATTCTAGTTAACAAGACTACTCTGCGATAGTTACACAATCGACTCCGCGATCCTATCCTATCGAAAAAACAATAGTTACAACTTTTTGGAGATGACATATTACTATGTGATTGACATTGTAGAAGGCCTTCCATTTACAACTCAATGAATAAGGAACCAAACCCATCATTATAGCATAAGAAATTATTTGAATTTTTGGGAGTAAATTACATTTTGCACCCCTAAGTTTTTCATCAAGTTTTACTCGAGGACTTAACATTTTAATTGTAACAATCAAGGGTACAAGAATTCAATATGCTACAATATGAGATCTCTGTGACTATCCGCTTACAATTCCACCAATAAACGCACATATATCCATCAATTAAGGGATAATACAATAATGCACACGTGAGTGAAATTCTAACGGCACAGAGGCCTCACATTATAACAAATTGTATTTTCATACCCTTGATTACTACAATTAAAATGTCAAGCCGTGAACAACTCAATATTGCAAATGTAATTTTCCATTTTCTAATGGAGGTCAATCCCCCCCCCCCTCCCATATGCCTTTAAAAGAAGTTGTTATTTAACCATTGACATGAAAATTTTCATGCAACTTATAGTTTTCACGCACAACTAATGATAAAACCCAGATGAAAACTGAATGTTTATGAAACTTGACCATAAATGAGAATTTCGCGCTATCAAATAACTTCAAAGGAAATAAAAACAAAAAGTAACACCACCTCTGCTACACAGCCTATAGCCATTCCCCAAATGGACGACTTTAACTCAACAAACTTTAGTCTCAAACTAGTTGGAATAAGCTTCATGAATCCATTTCCTTTATTTATTTCTGTCAACAGTTATATTTTCCGTGGGATTATTAGAGATTAAATTTTTCTTTACAATTTTTGCCATGTAATCTTAGGTCTAACTTTTACCCTTTTTACATCACTTAGGCATAACCAAACTATCTTAAATAACCCCTCTTAACTTATTTTCTATTAGCGCCACCTCAAATAGAGCAAAACGAAAAAAACAAATACCTTTAGAAACAAGTAATTCATAAGGTTGGACTAAACATTGTAAAGACGAGCATTGGACTGTTCTGGCCTCAACAAATTCTTGAAATCTTGTAATCTTCACATCTATACAAAGCAAAACAATAATAAGACTAGATGAGAAATTACCACAGTCAATTACACTATTTACTATACTGAACTTCAAAATTGAGATAACCATGAATAGAAAATTGAGTACAATTGCTACCTGAAAGCATAATATTTTAATTCGCAAAATGTGCAGCAAAATGTTATTGACGAAAAAACAACCAAAGCTTGATAAATTAATCTAAAAGAGTAATTTGACAAGAAAAAAACAAAAAAAAAGAACTGCAGAAGGATAAGACTATGCTAATTTAAAAGACAATATATGTCATATCTCCCAGACAAACTAAAGGACACTAAAGAATCATAGCCTACAGGTTAATTCTGAGCAGAAACTGAAAGGATTAAAAAAATGGAGAACTACATTGGATATACAAAGCCTGCTGTCAAATAACCCCTCGATTGCTAAATACCATCATTGGCCCAAAACAACAACAACAACAACACTAATAATAATAATAAGTGGCGATTACATATAGCTATGCTGGCACAATTGATTACAGTCAAAATCTGAACATAGCTCAACAATCACATTTATGAATATATGCACTTTTAAGGTCATGAATTGCCATAATTGTTACCCGAATTGGATCTTACTCTCCAATAAAATGATATCACCAGCCAATGCGATGGATCCCATCTGCTTTTGCCATATGGACACAGAGAAAAAGGGACGCGTATCGTCACCGACTTGGATGTCTGTCCTGATAACTCCACCGCCTTTTGACAACTTATACTGCACAAAATTGTTAACTTGGAGGCTCAAAATAAAACCCAAAAAATGATTCTATTTCTTCATAACTAACTAGCCAAGAGCTTAAGTGCTTACCTTAGGATAGTGGAGAAAGTGTCGTGTGTGAGATGGATCATCTAAATATAAACGCATATATGTATGAATATCCATACAGATAAAGACCTGAACAGGAGTAGATCTATGAACGAAAACGAGCAACTGGACGAAATCGCCAACGTGAGAAGCAGCTTTGGAGAGATCAATCAGAGGTCCGTACCATCCAATTGCTGCCATAATCTCCCAAAATCCTTTCGCCCCTAAAACCGTTTTCGCCTTTTGATCATCCAACTCGAACCAGTTTGGCGCGTAAATTTGTGGCTAGGGGTTTGACCTTTGAGGGAGCGTTTGGCTGCAAGGCTAATGCACGAACGCGGGAGCCACTGATTGTTTGGACGGTTGGAGCAATAGAACCCAGTGAGAAATCTTCGATGGGGTATATGAGATTGTATTTTTAATATTTGATTTGGTGGAAACGTTAAATGAAATAAGAGATACTTTAGGTTTGGTCTGAAAAGTAAAAAAATTAATTTTTTACATTTAACTACTAGGTGGCTACTTAAAAAGGTTATTTTTTTATTTTAAAAAAAAATTAACTTTTTAGTAATTAATTTTTTAATTTTTTATTAATTTAACATTTTTATCCTTAAATATTTAAAAGAAAGTTAAAATGTAAAATGATAAATATGGTTGTTTTAGAAAAAATCAAAAAGTTAACAGCTGGTAACTGATTTACCAATTAGGGGTTTCCAAACAGATCCTTATGGTGATATTTGTAGTGATAAAAAATAAAATAAAATAAAATAACGTGAGATAAATTATAAATTTATAATTTATATAATAAAACAAAAAGTGAATAATTTTTAAAAAATTTTAAAAAATTTTGCCATGTCAAACGCCAATTTTAACGGAAGATAACATGAAACAAGTTAGAAAATAGGCATTTTGAGAAATATAAAATTTGGAACGAAAATAATAATAATGAGAGACCTGTGGGACCTAGTACGTATTTAAAGCCATTGTGTATTTAAAATTAGTGCACCTCTGGAATAAATGTAGGAACCACAAATGATCAACGGACCAAAAATATTAGCCCCAAGAGATGGAGCATTTGATGAACACCCGACTTGTAATTGAACTGGAATGGTTTTTGGTACCGAAGGAGGGGTGAAGGTTTTCTCAGTTTGATCAGGTTTGGTATACATCAATTTTTGTTGTTTTTAATAATTTCTAATAATTTTTTTATCAAAAATTACTAAAAATTAATGTACCAAGTGAGACAATTTTCAAAGCTGAGTGTAATTTATTTACCCCATTAATAAAACAACATTTTCATTCTTAAAAAAATTAAAATTCGAGTCAACGATCGACATATCCCATCTCCCTAATAATTGATAAAAATTGATCTCTTTTCCTATCCAAAATAATAATAATAATAACAAACACCTGGCAAACCCACCCCCACCCCCACATGCATAGAAATATATAATCTTGTAATCGACATTTTTCTTAGGGAGGTAGATTGGTGAGAGAAACAAATATTTCTTCAGACTCTTCCATTTTAGTTTCTCATTTCTCTAAAATGAATTTGTGAATATGGTCCATTGCGATTGGAATGGACTAATATACGGATATTCTTTCTACATGATACCATGTTTACTAAGATTTTGGCCAGAGATGGAACCGCATACAAGCTTGACCAAACACCTTCATTTCACTTCGAGGAAGACAAGTTATTCAACAAGAAGATTTTGGCAACAATGGCCCGATTTACCACAATGTGGCAATGTCTCATAAAACACAGAAATCAATTCAACAACTCTAGGGCCCAAGATTAATAATAATAATAATAATTGGGTTGCAGTTCAACAAAGCTATACCTTGAGATACAACCTGAATTAGACTCCGATGAATATCAATAATTAAAACATCGGATAGAAGCATGGTCCACCGAGTAATGGAATTGGCCAACAAAAACAAGGGCCTATTCCCACGAGCAGCTTTAACTAAAAAAAAAAGCCACTAATTGATTAGCCATGGTAAAAACTCCTCCACTGTATACACCCGCCACCAGATATGTATACATCCAATATTGAACACAACCCACCAGCCATGGATTGTCTCCACTAGTAATTGAACTATACACTACACCATATCTACGACAGAGCTTGTCCATTCCCACAAGAAAACTCTCTGTTTCAACATACTTTTGTCAATTTCAAAAACCAGTGCAGCACACCCAAACTCCGAATTACCAGAAATACGAGCTCACGTACAGTCTTGCCCCTATATCAAGTGGCCCATCATCACCACCAACCGCATGAAGAGCGACAGGTATTGTTGAGAGTAGGCGCAACGTGAGAGGAAAAACAACAGGATCAATTTCGATAGAGTCCGAAATGCCAGATTTTGACATTTGTGTTGCGTCCAGAGATGCTACACCAGTATCCCCGCCCACTTGTGATGAGAAGCTGCTATTTTGTTCATTATTAGCTTCAGCACAACCCTTATTATCACTGTCCCTAGCAAAATCCAATGGCAACTCAAATGGACTCAAAACTAGAGCAACATCTTCAACTGTCCTGCATTTACCTGGGCTGCCTCTCCTCTGGAAGCGCTTATGTGCAGGTAAATTGAGTATCAACGTGGATGTAACATCAAGCCATTCCACCTTCAGGTCTTCAACCTCGTCATAATATATACGCCGCTCAATCTAGGTGCATGTAAAATTAAGAGACGTCAAGAAAATGTTTCAAACAACCCCACTAACCCAACCACAGATGGGGCCAATTGACAATACAGAATTAAAGATAAAAAGAAGGGGAAAATGTTTGGGTGAGGAAACTACTCACTGCTAACTTGGGAATATATATAGACATGAATCTTGGCCCAAGGCCCAATACCCTTGCTTCAGTCAATAAAATCTGTATAAGGAGAGAAAAAGAACTAGTGAGTATCTTTGATCAGATAACTAACCAAATATATACAAGGGGATCATTAATTACATAAGCAAAGAACCACAGGATACATCTAACAGAAACCTATATTAAGCTCCAAACGACATTCTAACAAATAGGTTATAAAATGAACCAAACTACTCTAGCTCGAATGGTCTTCATGTTCAGTTTGTTAAAACTCGTTTAGCATCAGCTCATTACGAACCGAACACAAATTGAAGTTTGTTTCTTTTGAGCTCGACACTTGATAAGCTTAACACAACCTCCAGATCGCACAGAGCAACCTTGCCATTGAGATTGGCTAGAAAAAGTATATTAAAAAAAAAAAAAAACAGAAACAGCCTACTCAACTTTGGGTCAATAAAAAAGCTCATTTGAGATTGGCAAGAAGTATTAACAAGCCAACCCTAACACGTTCTGAAGCTCAATAATGTTTCCAAACCAAGCATCAACAACCTACCATTTGACTCCGCTCAACTCATCTATAGCCCTATCGCCCCGATTGGATGCTGCTAAAGAAAATGGGCAAAAATAAGACTCCGTATTATTTTTTGATGTGATGTTTTTTGCATGGTTTGGAAAGCAAAAGCTTTCCCGGAAATTTTTTGCCTAGCAAAAATTTTTGCGGAAGGTGTATTATTTTTGCAGAAGATTTGAGGTATCTAAAAATAATACACCTTACTAAGGATAAATTTGGTCCGTTTTAACCCATTTACCAAAGATGAAATTGGTCTGTTTAGGATAGCACAAGAGTAAAAAAGTCATTTGATAATTTTTTATATCATACATTTATCCTTATACACCCTTTTTAAAAAATCATTCAAACCAAGTACTATTTATTACTCCTTCTTAATACTCCATCCAAACCAACTATTTTTTTATCCGCCCTTCATAAACATCACATCAATGTGGGCCCACTCTCCATAAATAATACCCCTTATTATTTTATACACCCTTCATAAATCAACGCCCTAAAATTTTAGTGACATCCAATCAGACCCTATCTTCAGATTAGATTTATTCCATGATAATGCATAAGATTTTAAAATTGATGTATCTAAAAAGAGGCCGAATACCGTTGGCCACTTAAGGATACCAAAAAGAATATGCACTAAAATTACCTATGGTAATCGAGGAGTGCTTCAAAATATCAGCAAAGGAAATATATTGAAAGTAGATACTTCGATGCATAGAAGAAAGAAGCAAAAGTTGGAGGACATTGCTATTGAAAGTTCTGAAGGTTTGGAGTATACATTAGTTACATCATCGGATAGCTTCATGTGGGGAAGGTTAGGATTTTTAGTTTGGTAGTGTAGCACCAGACCAAAGCCAAGAGACACAATCTCAAGATTCTCAACGGCGTTGAGTAAAACACAAAAAATCAAAGAATAAGGACTCAATCCAATCGAAAAATGAAGATAAATAAGACCTAAGAGAATAAAAGAAAAACATAGCCAAGGTGAGGCTTCAATCAAGACAAAACCAGTAAAATATTTAACTTCATGAACCAAACATTTGATTAGCATTTTAAAGAAATTCAAATGCCCTAACAAGAACATTCCAAATTATTGAGCTAAAATGCAATGAAAACAAGGGCATCACCCAAAAGTACTCCCAAAGCATGCACTACTCCATCCAACCAACCAATCAATTCCATGTGCTACAAATGATAGTTGCCTTGTAATCCTAAAAGCCTTTTTGATAACTAGGGCTAGCACTTATGGCTAGATCACACATAGGTCAGCCACTCATGTTTTCCTTTTTCAATCCCTCACTCACTTGACAATCTCTAAATGCTCATACAAGTTTACTAAATCCTAAACTCCAATACTCTAGCACACAACTGGTATCATTCACATCCAATTTTAAGAAGATTTTGTGACCAACATTACCAAGTGTCAAACGTCACCACTTAGGCACACCCTACCACTTGCCAAATGCATGCCCAACAGCCATATGAGTCCCCATGTTGCTCGAACTCGGAAACGAGTGTCGGACTTTGATACGTATCTAAATGTCAGATTTGCCTATTAGCTGTATTTTAGGATACAGGGACTTGGCTGAAAAAGTGTTTAAATTTTAGTTATGGATATGGACATATAGCACAAAAAACAATATTATATATATATATATGTGTGTGAGTGTGTGTGAGTGTGTGTGTGTGTGTGTGTAATCTATACACAAATAAGAAAGAGATAGATATATACTTTTTTAGTGCTAAACAACATTATATCATAAATCAATGATAATAATTAAAATAAAAACGAACTTACAAATAAAAATTCGTTCATGAAGTAAATTATAAAAACTGATTTGGTATTTTTACTTTTTTATATTATGAAAGACCAAAAGAATTTGAAGTCACGTGTCATCTAAAAGATTTTTTAAATCAACCTTTATCCCTTCTAAAATCAAACACGTCTAAAAAAATTTTCACCACGTCCGACACGGATTCCACACTCATGTCCTACCATATCATGTCAAACATGGGTACATCACCTTAGAGTGAAGAGTCCAAGTAACATAGGCGAGTCCTACTACTATTCTTAATCTTTGTGAAACTGAAAATGCTATGGATATGCACATCACCACCTAAAAACACATGAAACACATCACTAAAGAAAAATATATTAAGATCCCTAATTAAAAATAAATAACATAAATTATAATTATAAATTATACATATCGTATTATCAACTTTTTGAGATTTCTAAATTTAGGATCACAAAAGTCTAAAACTTACAATTTATTGGGGAAAAAAAATTTTAAGATAAATTGGACTTTTTCATACTTTCTCTGAATTATACCAGAGCATAGTGGAGTGGAGCGTGAGCAAAACAAAGCACCAAAATGGCATCTACTGATTCAGGCTTATCTTTGTCGATTTTGAGTGCAGAGGAAGTTGGGCAGGGGTTTGGAAAGATGTCATCATGGTCTGAATTGTAAAGTGCATAGGCAATTTAGTCTGGACAGTATGAAGGATGGTTCAGATGGTCACTTACAAAGGCTCTACCGTCCGAATGGAGGAAAGGTCGTCTGGATAATGGATGGAATTCTAGGCTGCAAAAAACTGCTATGGTTCGGACCGTGAATAGCTCAAATGGTTCATCGCAACATACAAACTTCGGGTTTTGGGTCATTTTTTGTATCTTTTTGTAACCCTAAGGTTCTTAGAATCCTAGTATATAAAGGAATGTATAGGCTCATTGCCAAAACTGATAAGCCACATTCTGGTAACCATAACTCCATCCTTGGTTAATGTCTCTTGGTGCTAAAGAGGAGTGTATATGCCTTCTCGCTCACTGACTTTGCATTATTCATGCTAAATCTTTCCAACACTTTCATGACATAATCCTTCTAAGATAACCATAGCTTCCCAGCTGACCTATCTCTGTGAATCTCCATTCCAAGTATTTTCTTTGCAGCGCCCAAATCCTTCATGTCAAATTCCTTTCTCAACAAAGACTTCAACTTATTTACTTCAACTGAACTCTTCGCAGCAATAAGCATATCATCCACATAAAGTAGCAGAAAAATACAAGATCCATCATCAAGATTCTTAACATAAACGCAATTATCATACTCACAGCGTGTGAACCCGATCCGAATCATGTACGAATCAAACTTCTTATACCATTGTCTCGGAGACTGCTTAAGCCCATAAAGCGACTTCCTCAACCTACATATAAGGTGCTCAGTCCCTGGCTACTTAAACCCCTCAGGCTGTTCCATAGAAATAACTTTCTCCAAATCACCATGGAGAAAAGCCGTTTTCACATTTAGCTGCTCTAACTCCAGATCATAGCTAGCCACTAATGCCAAGATAATTCTGATCGAGGTATGCCTCATAACTGGAGAAAAGACCTCATCATAATCAATTCTCTTTTTTTGTGAGTACCCTTTTGCTATTAACCGAGACTTGAACTTCTCTTTTTCCTTTTCTGACGCAGCTTCTTTCCTTTTATACACCAATTTGTAACCTACTGTCTTCTTTCCCTCGGGCAATTCTGTCAACTACCAAGTTTGGTTCTTGTGCAATAACTCCATTTCCTTTATCATGGCTTCCATCCATATGTCCTTTTCAGAACTACTGATAGCCTCCTGAAAAGTAGACGGATCCCCACTAGTAGTAGTCAAAGCAAAAGAAACTATATCCTCAAATTCATACCTCTCAGGTGCTTTGATAGTATGTCTGGGTCTTCCTGTGGCTATGCTTTCTTGTTGCTGCTGTTCTTCTGACTTAGAACCACGTGTGTCAGAACCATTTAGCTCAACTTGTATACCCTGCTGCTTGTTACCATCCGCTGACTCGAATTTCTGATGTGTCTTGACCATAGAAGCTTCATCAAATATCACATCTCTGCTGATCACTACCTTCTTCGTTTCTGGATCCCAAAGCTTGTACCCTTTTACCTATTTTTCATACCCAATGAAAATACACTGTTTGGATTTCGCATCAAACTTTGACCTCTCATCCTCGGGAACATAAACATAGACTGGACATTCAAAAACTCGAATAACTGAATAATCTACATCTCTCCTTGTCCACACCTCTTCAGCTACTTTTCTATCCAGAGCAATACTCGGTGACCTATTTATAATAAAACATGCCATATTCACTACTTCTGCCCAGAAAACCTTAGGAAGTCCTACATTCAATCTTATGCACCGTGTTTTCTCCGCTATAGTTCTGTTCATCCTTTCTGCCATCCCATTCTGCTGAGGTGTCTTACGAACAGTAAAGTGTCGCTGAATCCCGTACTTCTCACAAAACTTTAGAAAAGGCCCATTCTTATACTATTTCCCATTATCTGTCCTGAGGCACTTAATTCGCTTCCCTGTCTGGTTTTCTACTTCAGCTTTTCACACCTTGAATTTATCAAAAACTTCAGACTTGTATTTCATGAAGTACACCCAAACTTTCCTCAAAAAATCATCGATAAAGGTCACGAAATACAGAGATCCTCTTTTTGAAGCTATATTCACTGGCCCCCAAACATTTGAGTGTATGTAGTCAAGAATTCCTTTTGTTCTATGAGTAGTACCTCTAAACTGCACCTTATACTGTTTCCCTAGAACACAGAACTTGCAAAATCTAACCTTGCACGATTTCACCCCTTTCAGTAGATTCTTCTTGTGTAGCTCTAACATCCCACGTTCTTCCATATGCCCCAAACGCATATGCCAAAGCATAGTATCATCAGCATCTTCAGTTACGGTGGCAGCGGCTCCACCTACAACTGTACTCCCTATCAACTTATAAATGTTTCCAGGACCTTTCAAACCCTTCAAGACCACCATAACACCTTTTGTTACCTTCATGAATCCACCTTCTGTTTTGTACCTGTAACCTGCAGAGTCTAGGGTTCCCATTGAAATTAAATTTTTCCTCAAATCTGGAACATGCCTAAATCTCTCAAGGTTCTCACAACACCATCAAACATTCTGATTTTTATTGTCCCTATTCCTATGACTTTGCAAGATGCATTATTAC
>JAVXUM010000037.1:32290214-32302768 GCA_035590655.1 Pouteria glomerata
TTCCCAGAATTTCTATTTGCAAAGCCAATCAAAGCCCAAAACATCAAATAGCAAACAAAAATATATATGAATATGAGGAAGGAAGTGTTGTTAGTTGTAAGAACCATATAAAAAGGAGAACATATACAAACATCAGATAAGAACCTCTGAGCCAATTGTGATGATCTGAATTCATTGGTCAACTGGAGAAACACAAGCTGCTTTTGCAAGGTTAGCTTTGGAAGATCACAAAGAAACGAGTTTAAACATTATTACTCCTCTTTAGTTTTATTTCCTCCCTCACTAGGTGTGTAATCTAGAAGTATCAATAAGTGCACTCCATGTAGACCAACCTTCTCCATATAGCTGCACTTTTAAATTTCACTACCTCACACTAGAGAAGATTTCTTATTGTTCATCAAGTAACAAAATAGTTCATGGCTATCATATGTTCATTTTATGGGTCAACAAAAGCCAGGGAAAAAAACAGATTGAAGATGTATACTTAAAGTGAAGTTCATCTGAAAATGATCTCAAAAACCTACACCACAATTGTCACGCCCCTAACTTAATTTATCTGGGACAGACGGCATGGGAATACAAGAACTAATAAAATAAACAAAACCTGTATCAAGGTCAAGTCATAATATAACAATCATCAGAGCAACTAACAATCGTCCCTCATTCCCATATTACTTTAATATATATTAACATCATAAACATCAATATGGTCACACACCCGGTGACATTATCCAAAACTTACGCAACTAGACAAACATCCATGTCAGGCCCTCGCTATTGGCTACATAATTAATAACACCAATAACCAAGTTCTCATTTAAGCAAACAAACATAATTATTATCATCCATAGTATAGACCGGACTTAGGCTTCTTCTGCCTAAGCTGCCTACGTATCCTGCCTCGGGAATCAAGTCTCTGTAGTTCTTAATTTAATATCTAGTCCTCACAATAAATAAATTATCAATAAATCACATCAATATCATTATAAATAATCATCTAAACATGTAACAACTATCTATGCAATTTCATGCCAAAAATATGATGAAATGCAACGCCCATGCATGTTTACAATCTCCATATAATTTAACCTTATTCTGGGACGAGTGACACCTAGCAAGTCTTTCAACCAAGTCACTCGCGGTCACCAAACACACCGTTTTTAGCGTGGACGGCAAACGTATATATATCTCATATAAATAGACCATGTAAGGAACCGAATTACATCCCCTGACCCTTCCGCTAGAGAATCAAGTTACACCTTTAGTCGAGCATCCGTCTATCCCAGGCAGGCATCTGCTTATTCCAAGCAGGTATGATTCAGGGGAACTGAGTTACACTCCCTTCCGCTAGATAACCAAGTTACACCTCTAGTCAGGCATCCGCCTATCTCAGGTAAGAATTCGCTATCTCAAACAAGCAACCGGCTGCAGTCCGAAAAAATATCAAGTCTATATCTGCTATTACGTCCCAACTCCGCATAACTAAGCTCTGGTCATGTTTATACTGACTAGGGATCATCCGGTGTTTACAAAATCTCATTTTCTCATTTTTATTTGAAAGAATTCCATCAATACATACAAACCGTGCCTCGGCACATTAACATACAATCATGGCCCCCCTCAACCAATGCATAATCATAACACAACTGGATGAAGTCAACCCTAGCCCCAATGCACATGATATACTCAATCATGAAATTAAATATTAACTCAATATCAAAACACATTTACAAATGATTTGAAGCCCATTTTATACTTAGGAAACGTTTACAAATAAGTTCAGGGGTCAAAACAAGCGTCAAGAAGTCGAAGGAATTGAAATTCCCCAAAATGGCTCTCGGCCGTCCGGACGCCCGCCTTGGACCGTCCGGATGCCCGTGAGCCCCAGACCTAGTTTCACTCCGTTCTCAACATAATCCAACCCCAATTCATCAAATTCAAACCCAATATCAACCCTAATTCATATAGAATTGCTCCTACACGTAAGCATCATGTTTTCACGACTTTAATTTAAGAAATAAATTAGAAACATGCAAAATTTATCAACATATATATATATACATATATATGCACACAGTTACATATATATACATATATATGCAATTTGCATCACTTTTAACCAAATCATGCAATATATATATCAAAATAATCCCTACGACGTCTAGAACACAGATTTAAGTCCCACCTACCTCAAATCTGAAGAAAATTAAAGAAGATCGGTTTGGTCTCCAAACTTCAAATTTTAATTTCTTCTACCTCGCTTCGAATCTCGCAAAACCGACCTCACCACGTTGATCACGGCATCGAGAATTTTCCGGATCGACTATTCCTTTGCTTCGAAACTCTCTCTCTCCTCTCCTCTCCTCTCCTCGCTCCTCCTATCTCTCTTCTCTCCCTTTTCTCTCTCCTCGTTTTATTCCCCTAGCAACCAACCAAAAACCAAAAAGAAAAAAGGAAAAAGAAAAAGAAGAAAAAGAGAAAAGAAAAATAAAATGATCAAATAATTGGGCTCTTGGCCTAGTTTGCCAAACCCAATATCACTTCGGGCCAAACTCAACCCCGGAAAAATATGATAACCAATGTACGCTCAAATTAAATATTTTATTTACCCAAAATAATACAAAATTAACCAAATTAAAAACACCGGTGTTACAACAATCATCAATAGTAATACTTTTTTAGCTCAATCAGCTCTAGATTTGTGTGAGAAACTTGCGCAGTTATGAGTTTGACATATTATAATCCTGTAAATATTTACTAACTATTGTACTTATTTTTCTTTCTTCCTTTCTTTAACCAAGCAGTGCTTTTTTTTCAACATAATCATGGAAACTGTTTACACCTAAAACTTTGCTGTACATGTGGCAGCAAGAGGAGCATTTGGCAATTAAGGCAAAAAGAAAGCTTGGAAAGAGTTATTAGCATAGAAAAGAAGGAAATTTAAATACATGGAGAAGGCATCACTCAACACTTCCGTACCATATTTGCTTTTTAGTTATGTTGTTGTTGCTGTTATTGTTTTTGCATTTTACAAGCAATTCTAAAGTTTAATTTAACTTCTATCTAGAAGTGTCATCGACTAGCATATGTTATTGAAAATTTGTATACTCGATATCCCAATCAACCGCACAATCAATCACAAACAAACAATAACAAATGGAAAGTAAAGAGGCATAAGATTTTAACGAGGAAAACACAAAACGGGAAAAATCCTCAAATCTTTCACTATAAATACGACTTGGTTACAAACACTCAACCTCATAATAGTTTTGAATCTACGAACCTAGATCGTTAACTCTTTACTCGAATCCTGGATACACCAAACCCAATCAAAGACACTCTTCGTATTCTTGAAGATCAACGAAGTTATCAGCAATCGCTGAATCCACATCACACACAATCTGAAATCCTTTGAATCACCAACTCAAGAATAGAACGACTAGTTGGCTAAGGGTGAGAGAAAACTCAAATTTCTTGAATTCATTTGCTCTCTGAATGTATTTCTCTCTTTTTAAAACCCTAAAGATTTCCTAGGATATATATTACACGAAATCTCAAGCAAAAAAGACTTCCAAATACAGTTGTCAAAACTACAAAATCTCTATTCACGAGAGTGAGCAACTCACAGAGTGAGCAATTGTTTCTTGCAAGTTCCTACGTGCATCTAGCATAAATCTCATCATTTTCCCGCAAAGTTTCTGCAACCGGGGAATGCATGATTTTTTGTCTATTCTAAGGCTCAAGAAATGATCATTTTAACCCTAAACTTTGACACCTAAGTGTATGTTTAAATTTTCATGGATTAAAATTTTATTTTGATCATGGATTGTCAATCTAATGAATTATAACATAACAATTATTATTGGAGATTAATAAATTAAATTTGTTAGCTTCCAATGCTTGTATTCAATATAAAATCAAGTCCTAGAATATGGCTACCAAATCACCCAACTACAATTATTGCTTTACTTAGCTATTTGAGTTCGATACAGTAAATGGTTCTTGTGAGCTCAACTTGAAACATAACAAAGCCAAATTCGAATTACAATTTTAAACTCGTTATACTATTGGATCCAATTAGAGTTCGGCTGAATAAACTAGTACTCCACAAATAGTATATTATCAAACTATTTGAGTTCAACTCGGGATCGATTCAATTAAGCGATCACTTGAATGAAGTTTAACTCGGGACATTATCAAATCTGAGCCATTTTTTTTAAGTTCATTAACCTTAACAAGCCTAATTCAAATACACCACTACTCCAATTGACTTGGTTCAGTTCATTTGCACCCCTAGTTTCACTGCCAATTTCTATGATCGGTCAAAGGATTCAAATTCCTGAAACATTAAAATAACTTTACCACTTGTAATTAATCAAGACTCAAAATGCTTTTGAAAAAATTAGTGGACATTTTGGGAACATTCTAAAAGTGGATGAAATCATCCACAATGGAATTTCCAAGAAAATAATCCACACTCCCAAAGAACCACCAAATTTGTTATTTTGGTGAAGAATTCCAAAAAGGTCCAAAGGATATGTGTGCCTGTGTGTATATAAACGTAAAAGTGCTTAGCGGTTACTTCACTTGTAATTCACCCCTCTACTACAACCACCACATAATAATCAGTAACCACAAACCCAAGAGAGAAGAGAGAGAACCCTTGTGGGTTGACTAAAAAGACTGACTCATTTTTACGCATAAACAGTTCGAAATGAATTGAGAGAGTCTGAGACCAAACCTTATCGGGCGGAGAGTTTGACAACTTTTCCATGTAAGATTTACGTTCATCGATTGAGTCTGGCGGCAACTCGGCGACGTTGAGTACAATATCGACGCAGAGATCACCGAGAGTAGCGATATCGATTTCTTTACCTCCTCCATCGCTTCTCAGACTCTGTTCTGTCGCCATGACCGGTGCTTGGAGAGACGCAGGAGTTCTCTGAGTCAAGTCAATTTATTTACAGGTCAAAAGGAAACTTCTTGCTCCAAAAACTAAATAAATAGAGAAACCGCATAAATTAGCGTAGGGTTTTGGAGAAAGAATCCATTACTATATATGTGAGGCTATGAATTGAGAGAAAGAGAGAGAGAGAGGGAGAAGAAGAGAACTCAAGAGTCAAGTCGACAACGAGGAGAGAGGGCAACGAACTGGGCTGGAGGGAGACAAAACGGAAGGTTGTTTTTTCAAAATTATTAAGGTAAATTACACGTATTATTTTTTAATATTTAAATAATTACATTCAATATTTATAATATTAAAAAGTTTTATTTGTCTCCTCTATTTTAAATTGTTATTAATATTAACCTTGTTCTAAGAAATTCTGTCATTAAAACTTATTAAAAATGTTAAATTAATAAAAATTTGAATTTTTCTTTTATTTTACCCCTTCTCTTTTATATTTCATCAATTTTTTTATAAAAATCTTAAAAAAAATTATTTTTATTTATTTTTCTTATTTTTAAAAATTTCTATAAAAAAATTAATAAAAATATTAAAAAATGGAGAATAAAATAGCAAAACACCTAAAATTTTAATTTTTTAAACATTTTATCAAAAAGAAAGTTAATGCAATTAATGTTTCAAAATAAAGAATACATCGTTAATTTTTAAATATTGTGAATATTAAATATAATTATTTAAATATAAAAGGAGGTAAATATAATTTACATAAATTATTATTATTATTATTATTATTTGATTTCTCCTATTTGCCCTCGGTAAATATTTCGATTCCCGTCCTCGCCATTTGTTCTGCTATTGCGTTCCGATTGGTCCGTTTACTCTCGGTGGTCCCCGCCACCCATTCATTATTTTTCCCCAAATGCCCTCCGCCAGCCGTTATGCGAACGGACCGAATTCGGTTGGCCCACCAACAGCCCCGAATAACTAATTAGATAAGTTGTACTATTATGGTAATATTTTAACTACCATTTTCTTCTTCTTTATAAAAAGTCAATAGGAATTGGGGACTTCTTTTCTTTTTTTGGCGGCGATTTTGCATAATATATCTGAAATTATTATTCATTGAAAACTATTTTCAAAAATAGAGTTAATGAGAAATCGCGATTATGTTTGTCTCAAGAAATCGTAAACTACGAGTTTAAAAGGCGATTATGTAAAAAACGCATTCTTAAACAGCGTTTTTTTACGCCAGTTTCGACCCACAATCGCGCTTCAACAATGCGAGTCTCCGTATCCCTTTAACCGCCTTCTCAGATGGCGAATTTAAGCCTACTTAACCTTGCTCTCTCCGTCACACTCACACACACATCTCTCCATTACTTTCTCTCGAGACACATACACAACTGGGCATCGCTTTCTCTCGAGTTAGGTCTTAGTAAGTGTTTTAGTCTACACCTGTAGGTGACGCTGCTCAATTTTGGGTCTCTGTCACCAACGAACTCTCGACGAGCTCTCGGTGAAGTCACTTCATTTGTTGCGGGTGGAGACCACTGTTGCGAGCAATGAAAAGAATTTACTGTTGCGAACCAGTGTTGTGAAAAGGAATAAATGGATATGACTGGTTAAGGTGACCAGCTTTGTGCGGCAACCGCAAATTAAGGTACACTGCGGCGAGTTCAGCCACCACCTCCGGGCCTGAGCTTTGCTCGAGTGAAAGTCAGCCAGAGGAGAATCACACTCTTACAGCACGGTCCTTGTTTAACCTCTATCTACAAAAGTGGTGATTCAACTGAGGAGTAATGGAACCGTGTTTTCAAATCACGATTTTTTAAATTGAAAATCTCTATACCCGCGATCTGAAAGCACAGTTTTTATTAATCGTAATTTCTTAAATTATTTCGTGTTAGCCGTATTTGTCAATATAGTACATTACTATGCTGTAAAACAAAAAAAAACTCAGGAATTGGGGGCTGTGACAATATGCTTCCCTATTTTTATGTTACCTTTCTCATATTTTTTTTAAGGAATTGTTTGATTGATTAAAATTTGATCAAAAAGTATAATAAAAATATAAAAATTTAATATATAAGTAATATGTGATAAAATTTGATAAATTTTTTTTTAAAATAAATAAAAATTAGTGAATTTTAGTTGATTTTAACCAAACAAACACCCTCAAAATGTTTAAAATTATATCATGGTAGGGTTTGAAGTTTCATTTTTTGTCAAATTTTATTAAAAGTTATAGTTTCGTAATTGATGAAAATCGTAAAAAATTTATAATAATTAAAAAATGTCGATAAAAGTTGGAGTTTTTTTTTTTTTTTTTGTAATTTTTGGACTTGAAACATTGCTTATATTAAATTATATTTGTTTATTTTATTTCGTATTTCAAAAATCAAATACTAAAAAAAATCATAGTGTAGACCGAGGCTGAATTATAAAAAATAAAAAAATCATAGGGATGTTCGAATATTCATGACCTATATATATATATATATATGTATGGCCAGTAAAGCTGATGCAAAACAAGGAGCTACAATTAAGGGCACTTGGGCTGGCCCTTAGAGTTCCTCATGTCCCTATAACAAGGGCACTCATTCTTGTTTCCGTAAGTCCCAGAGGGAACACAGTGGCACTTGTTACAGCAGATCTCACAGTACCTGAGACACCTGTCCTTTCGTCCTGCTTTGGAGCACCTCACTCCACACTTTGAGTCACAAAAACTCGAACCAACGACACCCACTGTGGTCTCAATGAAGAATGAAGAAGAGCTGCTGAGGACGAGAGCCACGAGAAGTAGGAATGTTGCAAGTACTTGCTTCATCTCTGTGTGTGTGTGTGAAAGAGAGAAAAAATGCATGCAGCTGTTGGAATTTAAGTAGCTCATGTAATTTAAAGATACTTAAATTCGCTAACAGCTCCGATACTTGTTAGGAGGAGTCACAAATTTATTATGATCGACGGTTACATATTAAATATTGTTTTAATTAGAAGGATGTGTGCACGAAAGAATGTGGCAATGCCGCAATGGGCTTATACTCTAACAAGTAGTGCTATATCGCTTAATAATAATAATAATAATAATAGAATCACGAGGCACATGTATAAATCTATTATTTTTAAAAAAATCGCCCATTGTAGAATTTTTTTTATTACATAAATATTATTGTCACATAATTTTCGTCTTATTTTTTATAAAAAATTCAAAAAAATTTATTTTTTCCTACTCACTTATAAAAATTTATAAGATATGGCAAGTGTTGGCTAGTTAGTGGAGCCAACGGTTTCATTCATTTGGAAACTACAGTACTTATCATTAGTTTTGCATTTAAAGTCTATTACATTAAAACCACACGGCTAATGTTAGTCATTCACTTCGCCTGATAAAACAAAACTAACATTAGGATTTTTCAAGGAGTTCAATTCACACAAATTTACAATACAGCAATTGGTTCTTGGGGAAGAATAATTAGCAAAATGCCCAAGCAAGAATTGTCCTACAAAGATAGGCATTTGTAGGCATTTGTTCGAACAAATCAGCCCAAAATCAAGTGGTACTTTAGATCATGAAGGGGTAAACATATATATATATATATATAATGTGAGATATTAGTAAAGCATGTGTACATTTAAGGATGCGCTCAACTTATCTTGCTTCAGTTTTTATGTGTAAGTAAATGAGTGATATTTTAGGCACTCATGTGTGTACCGTTAGTTGTGAAATCTATACCCACTGACAATTAAAATTACACTTTTTATATTTTCTCTGAATGAAAAAAATATAATTCAAGGCGAGTATAAGATGAACTATAATTTAAGTCTCATTAGCGCAAATTCATTTTAATGATAAAATAAAATATTTAAATATTTATATTATTTTATAACAATACATAAATATCTTTAGTATATATACTTTTATTTTTTTATTTGTGATTTTTTTTTTGTATATTGTGATTTGAAAGAACTCAACTACAAATACTGGAATAACGCAAAGACTTCACGCGATGCACCTTACAAGCCAAATTTGAATTGTGAATGCGGTGCATTGATCGAGTTTGTTGCACGAGTTTGTTATTTTTTCGACTGGGTTTGTGCACCAAGGATGAAGGGGTGCATGGGACGGGATGGTGGGCTGGGCAAAATATGTAAATTGGCCGAACAAGATAAAGAGAGTGTTTGAGGTGAAAAACTGTGTATTTAGAGCTTGAACAAAAGAACAAAGTTGAATGCGAGAATAAGTTATATAATTCTCCTCCTTTGTAATTATTCGGATGTAGAAAAAAGTTCCTTAAACGCAGACGGCTAAAATTCATTGTACGTTGCGTGCTTAATTTTGTTTATGCACAATCCATAATTTCAACACATTATAATTGTAAAGTTGTCATTAGTACATCATTCTAAAAGTTTATTTTAATATAATAATATTGCTATTTTAATTAGGATTAAAAAAATAGATGTAAGGCTATTGATGAACGTACGGAAAAATAAGAAAATACTTTTGAATCTTTCATTTTGTATTATGCGCTATAATTTGTGAACTTGCAAAATTAAAAAATATAAATTAGTTTTTATTATATCCAACGGGCAGTCGTTGGAAGAAACTTATATGACACACACACTTCTTAACATTCCGAGGTAGGATGCCTACTCACTCTATTCTTTAGGTTGAGATATAAGCTGACAGAGTAGCCCATAGAGAGAGTGGAGTACTGGAAGCACCTAATTTTTTAATTTTTTTTAAATTTTTATCAAATCCAACAGATTAAGTCAAACTTAATTGTTGAAAGAGATTTATATGATAAACATATACCCTAACATCATCGACGTGGGATGCCAAAATCTAAATTAATTTAAGAGGATTTTTTTTTTTTTTGAGAAGTGACCTGATTTAAGAGTTGACATCCACCCAAACTTGACGGGATTTGAATTATTAGTGTGTGTGTGTGTGTATGCCTTTGCAGTATGTCATTCATCATTGATTCTTTAAATCATGTTTTCATTTGTTTTATGCCGTTGGAAGTGGGCATCTGGGTATACCTCAAAGTAAATAATCATGTGATTTAAAGACCATGTAACATTATCGTTCATAGTTAATCAAATTCGTTGGCCCATTTTTTTTTCCTTCTCAGCATAATCATAAGATCGATCACGGTGGTAAGGATCGGATCATCTTTCTTGAATAATCTAATCATGGCCATCGATCTAAATCTGAGTCATAATTGGACTTGATCATAAGATGCAAATAATTAGCCCATTTGCAGTTTGACAAACTATATATTAATATATCATTCTCTAACTACCCTATTCTGATTATCGTTCTAAAGTACAATTAATTCTTTCGTGGTTGAGCATGACTTGCCAGCGATTGAAGCCAAGAGTAGTTGACTTCTTTTGAGTTCTCGCTTCGGATTGGTCGCATTCATTTTATTTTATTTTATTTTATTTTATTTTATTTTTTTTAATGACGAGAGATCTGCAGTCACACATTGGTGCACTGGATAAACTCCGATAACCTGTAATAACCCGCAAATCATAGGTTCCATATTAGAAAAGAAATTTAAACCCTCGTGACGAATGTGACATAATACCGCATCAACTAACCAACGACCCCCACTCGCAACGTATTTGTTTATGCTGGCTTTTCGGTGGAATTAATGAACTTTTTTTTTTTTAATTCATATTTAAGATAGTGGAGAGAACCGCAAACTCACTCGGATGCATGTAACTTTATTAATTAACAAATTAGCTTTACAAAATAAGTTTACGAATTAATTAAATCATCATATTTTTACAAATGGTATTATTGATGGGCCGGGTTAAGCACACCCTTTTGGTTGGTCTGCTGCATATCAACCATTTTAATTGAGGCAAATAAATGCAAATGAAGTTATGACAGTTGATTTTCACACTTTAATCCTTGTAGTGAATTTTTCTGCTTTAAGAAGATTACTTGTTGAGCTTTATATTAGTTATTTATTAAATTTTTACCAAATCATGTATTAACTGTGAAACCTGAACTACTAAGGTATGATTTGGGAAGAAAACAAATTTGCTTATTTTGATTTTCTTTATTTTTGTTTTATATAATTTTTTAATGAAAATTTAATTTTTTTTTTTTGTTTCATAACTTTTAATATAATATTCATATTGATAAAAAATATAAAAAAATAATTATAAATAAAAAAATTATGTATAGATCAAAATAAGTCTATATATGATATAAATAATATACTTAAAACTTATATATCGATCAAAATAAGTCGATTTATTTGAATAGTATACTTAAAATTCATACAAGGCGGAAATAAATTAAATTAAAATAAATAGACTTATTTCCTTCCTAAACCCAAGCCTAAGACTTCTGGGGCATTTTCCTTTTGGTAAACTCAGTTGAAAATGAAATAGCATTTGATTGCTAAGAATAAGGAAAAAAAATTAAAAAAAAAAAAAAGAAAGGAAAAAAAAAAAAATTAAAGTTGATAAGTTAACTTGACTGGTAATATATTTTATATTAATTCTAATAGGTTGGCTGGATCAAAATATAATTCAATCCTTTTAACTAGAGGTGGGCACGAGCAGCCTTCGTTAGTCCCCTAATGGGTAGGGTTTCTTTTAATTCAACTTTCATTTATTTTTTCTTGAAAGTGAAAATTACTGGTAACATCTTGACTTTAAAAAGTATATTTTTATAATTTATATTTATGATTAAAGTAAAGTTAGAGGCCGTGTTTAATTTTTATATTAAAAGATAAAAATATTTGTTCAAAATTCATTCAAATTAAAGAATATCAATGCCCAGAGTATAAAGTATGAGAATGTAAATATAATTTTTCAAGTTAAGAAGCATCAAAACCATTATTTTTAATGAAATTTTTAATATTTTATTGAGTTTAAAATGTAAAATGGATAAAAGAAGTTTTTAAAATTATCAAAAATTAATAAGTTTCATCTCATATTTAAGAGTATAACACCAATTACCGAAAAGATTTGACAAGATTTGTTGAGTTTGGTTGAGTAAAATTGGTATTAGTATCCTTACCTAAAAGAAAAAAAAAAAAAAATTCACTAAAATAAACTTTTATTCATAAAAATAGAAATCCTAAGGCTTAGAGTGTCTTGACCGTTAAATTTACCTGTAAAATTAAACCATTGCAAAATTAATGAAACCCAAGACTCCTAACTCTCACTATTCACTCCGAGTTTTCAGACTTATCACCGAGTCCATTCAGGCCATCCAAATGGTTTTTCCCACAACCCATTAAAAAACTAATTCATTCTCTGTACCATCTGTTTTCATCATTTATTTCTCTTCCAATCTGAGTTCCCTCACCAGTGGCACCAACTCACAGCAGAAGAAACCAAACCCAAATCCATCCGCTTGCCTTTATTTCAGTGTTGACATTCCTTTCAGCATTGGGAGATTTACACAGTCTGGCAATGCTAGCGCTTTGTTGTTGCCATTTTGGGCACTTGGAGGCGGTAGCATTTTACTAAAACGTTTCAGGGTTCTCACACACACAAGGTATTTAATGTTTTACCTCAACAAAGTTTGTTTTGCTTGCAGCAATTGTATGTAGTTGGTTTTGTTTGCCCGAACTCATTATTCTGGGAGGCGGGTGGTTTTCTTTTATTCTCACTACCAAGG
>JAVXUM010000037.1:32319798-32330589 GCA_035590655.1 Pouteria glomerata
AAGGTGAAGATCAAAGCCTCGAATCTGCTGAGATCATAACCAACTGAAGGTATGATCTTAAACTAGATCGGTAAATAGTTTTTGTATTATTCGTATACACTACAGTCGTGATCATGGGGTTTTCCGCGTTCCCTAACAAAAAAATGGTAAAAAATTATTTTGAGTATTTTTAACTCAAAATAAGGAAAACATAATATTTTTTGCTTCTATGTTTTTGAGTTTTTAGAACATAAAATACATAAAATAGAAAAATAAAAATAAAAAATAAAAAATCAAGCCAAATGCCACCTTAACTTTTCAGAAGTTATATTGGTCGAAATTTAAGTTGACAGTTTTAATTTGTATATAATCTCCACCCTTAAAGTAAAATTAAAAATGTCCAAACTGTTCTGTGAGGTATATAATAGTGGGGTACACTAAAATATAAAAACAATCTTAATTATAAATAAAAGAAAAAATAATTTTTAACCATTAGATTTTAATTTATGGGAATAATATTTTTAAAAATTATTCTATTTTATTGTATAAATTGCTTGACCAAAATTTTAAAAAGAAAAAATAACATGACAATGTGGTATTGTTTATTCATTTTTTTTTTTTTTTTGTAAATGAAGAATAACTTAATTGGTTTTCTTTTTTCAAAATTGATATATACAATTACATTCAAAATCACATCATTTTGATATTTTTCTTTTGTCATTCTTTTTTTTCTAATTGTATAGCATTGTTCAATTTATTGGATGAATATAAATTTCTAAAAAAAAAAAAAAGAACACTACTAAAATGACGTGCGATTACTAATTTTATAAATAATAAAAAGAACTTAATGATTTATTAGATTTAAATTAGGAAATATTTGGAAGAGAAAAAAAGTAAAAAAAATTTGATGCCTCAACCACATTTTAACGTTTAAAAAATTAACTTAAATTTTTTTAAAATAATTCATTTTAATAGAGGGTCAAGCACCTCTTTAGAATTGTTTTGATCAAAAAAGTTATTGAAAATTAATAAAAATTTATAGAATTTGAAATATTAAAATAATAAAAAATATATATATATTTAATAAGTTTTTATAAAATTTAAAGATTCATACGGACGATACTAATCACGCATTTAAAACTACATCATTCAAGTAAAATGTTTTCGTGCGGTATTAGCCAATATTCTATCTAGTATTATTACATTTACATTTTTTTTTATATTCTTTTTACACTTTTTTTTTTTTTTTCTTTTTACACCTTATTATTAATGATGGATGGTGGAGTATGGGAAAGGCGGTTGCATTGGAATGGGTAGTACGATACACCGGCGGACGCGGTGGTCTGCTATCATGGAGATCATATGGCAGTGCCCATACCAACGAATTACGCAAAACTCGGCAGATTGATCCTGGGAAGGTGTTCGGTGCGAGCCATCCAGTGATCCACAATCCCCCACGTCATCTTCAGTTCTAGAAATCTGCAAGACCAATCCCCCGCTCCCTTCCTCCATCGCTCTCTTTTACGAGTTCATTTAAAGAAAAGGTGAACCCACCTCAGGCTCCATCATCTAGTCTTGAGTTATTATAAAAGAGATAAATTAGGAAATATAAAATCTATTTTCACATATAACATTACTATTAATTTAACACGGCCACCCCCTCCAAAAAAAAAAAAAAAAAAACACAAACAATCGCATCCATATATGAGTGCGTTTGGAGTTACAACAAACTCTAAAAAATTTTAAAAAACTCTATAAATTTTTAATCATTATTTACTTGTTATCTCACTGCACGCATTACGAATTCTTCACTTTTCTTACTTTTTCTTATTTTTCTCATTTTTTACCACTTCAAACACACCATATATATATTTTGCATTGATGACAGTGAAAGAGTAGGAATAATTTTTTTAATTTTTTTGAAGAAAATTAATTATATATTTTTTAATATTATTTTTACTAATTTTTTTTTATCCCATCGCTTTTAATTGATGCTCATTCATTTTCAATTACCTCTCAGCTTAAGTTTTTTTTTTTTTTTTTAGATAAGCCTTATATTTTTTTTAGATAGATTTTTTTATTATTTTTTTATTCAATCTAATCTTTTATTTTTTTATCATTTGTCATTTATTTAACATATTTTTTTTATAGGTTATTTTTTTAAATAATTTTTTTTGCCATTTATCAATTATCTAATTTTTACTTTTTTAGATAGATTTTATTAATTTTTTAGAGAAATCTTATCGAATATTCCGTTTTACGCCTGAAATTTTTAGATTTGACCCTGCACTCTCCTGCTACTTTTTTTTTTTTTCAATGTATATATATACACACCCGTTACCCCCCAACGCACACACAAACAGAAAACCATACGAAATCTGACATTATCATAGAGAAAAAATGGAGGTGGAGAGAGTGCAAGCTATATCAACCATGTCCAAGTCCACGGACACCATACCAGCCGAGTTCATCAGGTCGGAGAACGAACAACCCGCAATCACCACCGTTCACGGAAAGCTCCTAGAAGTGCCGGTGATCGATTTCGCCACCCCGGATGAGGAGAGCCTCGTCCAGGCGGTGGCGAAGGCGGCGCGGGAATGGGGTTTGTTCCAGGTGGTGAACCACGGGATACCCGACGAGGTGATAAGGAATTTGCAGAGAGTTGGGAAGGAGTTCTTTGAGCTGCCACAGGAAGAGAAAGAGGCCGTTGCGAAGGTTCCTAGTTCTGAAAGCTTGGAAGGGTACGGAACGAAGCTGCAAAAGGAAGTGGAAGGGAAGAAAGGTTGGGTTGATCATTTGTTCCATAATCTATGGCCCCCCTCTGCTATTAACTACAAGTTCTGGCCTTTGAATCCACCTTCTTACAGGTTAGTTATATATATATATATATATGAAACCTAATCTCTGCCAAAAACCGAATCTTTCCATATTTCTAGAAATTTCGTAATGAAATATACATTTTTATTTTGATAATTTTAAAGTTTTTATATTAAGACATTTTGACTACTTCCTCTAATCATGGTACTCCGTCGGGGGGATTTTAACAATGAGTGACGTAGAAATGTCACTCAATATTCTATTATTCTTCCATTTTTTTCCTCGCTAGTTATATATTAAATAAATTAAAAGGCTTTACAATTTCATTTTGCATGGTTGTGTAAACATTATATAAAGCATTTTAGCCGTAATATTGCATGATATGGGGGGTGGAGATTTTCTAAGACTTGCTCTTTAATTTGATTGCTTCTACATTTTTTTTTTTTTGGGACTTGGGATGGAGGTTGTACAGCTGATCGCGGCATGAAATATTAATATATATATATATTTATGTATATTATGTATTTATATATATATAAACTATCAACTTTCGAAAAAAAAAATCAATTTTTTTAGTTACTAAATACAATTTAATTTTTTTCACCAAAAATTATTAATTTGACAAATGTCTGGAATTTTTTTTTTATCAAATTAACAACTTTTAGTAAAATAAATTAAAAAAAAAATGTCAACTGTATTAGTAGTATTATGGTGTATTTCCTTTTATGATTTGTTAATACTACTAATAAACTGTTATGGATTGCTCTGGTAAAGAATACAAAAATTAAATATAATGTATTATCTTTTATGATTTGTTAATACCGCTAATAAACTGTCCCATGTTCAAACGTTGTATTTATATAGTATTATATATTTTTTTTAAAGTGTAGCGTTTTAAAAACATTAATAAATCCTACGTACAAATGAATGATATGTTTGTCCCTAGTTGTAATTCTGTGACTAAAAATGAAGTTTGGCAATTTTTTGGTTTTTTTACTTATTTGAAATGGAGTCATATATATCATAATATACGTATGTATATATATGTATGTATGTATATATTATTCTTTTTATATTCAACCGCATTTCGCATGCAAGACATGTTTTGTTTTAAAGATAACAAATAGTCGTTTTCTGTTACAATCATTCCAAGACTTGAGGAAACTAATAAAACTAATTAACCACCTGGCTGTTCCAACTTTTTTCTTATTATATATATATATATATAAGGGATCGATCTTTCTTGTGCTTTATTTTTGAGTATCAATTATTATTCAATGATATGTGTATTTAAACTTTATTTTGAACGGACTTGATTTATAACACACATAAATACACGCATGTACACGCATAAACTACAAAACGATGATTAGCATGGTAGTTGATTTTATATTTTAATCTGCAAATTACTTTCAACTTCAAGCATTTAATGGTTAATGGCCTACAGTTTCAACGTTATTAAATTGAATATTTTACTATTATAGAAGGGGAAGGTTGGTCGTTGAAAGCAGTTGGTTAAAGTACTTCATGTGATCGTTTATAACTTATATGATCGCTTGACAATCGTTTTTAGGTGATAGTAAGTGCTGGAGTTAAGAAAGAGTATTCATGATTGCTTTAAGCAGTCGAGAAATTTTTTGAACATCGAAATTGGTCAGCAATTAAGTAGGCTGAAATCTTTTGTTGATCGCTTTAAAACAGTCGTCGTCGAAGCTCAATGGTCGACCACTTTGATACGGTCAAGAAAAGGTCTAGCGTGTAAAAACTTTAAACAACCATTTTGGGACGATAAAAGTAATTTTTTTGTTTTAAACAAACCAGTTATGTTTGTTAAAACTATATAACAACACCTATGCAATCATAACAACACTTGTTTAATTATAACAACACCTATGTAATTATAATAAATTTGTATCCAAATATACCACAAAAAACTAAAATTATCCAACATAAATATAAAAATTACACATTTTTAATTAAAAATAAAATATTTTTACAATATCCTTAACTGAAGTTTATAAAGGAGATAAAAAAAAAAAAAAAAACATCTTTGGTGTGACCAAAAAAAGCAAAACAACAAGAGAAACTTGAAATAGATTTACAAAATCGTCAAATTTAATTTAAAAATTTTGTTGGAGCCTATTCCGAGTGATCCGTAACTCAAATTCTCATATGGTTCATTCCTACAAGTCTTAAATGCCTAGAACCAGTTAACCGTCAAGTTTAGTTAACATCAGAATTCATTTGCTGGCTTTAAGAAGTTGACTTATAAGTTAAAAGTTCTAAGTGTTAAGTTTTAACCCAAGGCTACTTTGGGCCATTCTGAGTAATCCGTATCTTGAATTCTCGCACGATATGTTCCTGCAAGCCCTAAATGCCCAAAACTAGCTATCCGTTAGGTTCAGTTGACATTGGAATCTGTTTGCATAGTTTGAGTACTTAACTCAAAAGTTAGAAGTTCTAAGTGTTAAGTTTCAACTCAAAGCTACTTCGAGTCATTCAAAGTGATCCGTAACTCGGATTCCCGTATGGTTTATTCTTGGAAGTCCTAAATCCCTAGAACTATACAGTTGGCACCCTAACAACTTTGAGGATCGTGAGAAACAACTCCTTTTTGTCCCTGCACATTGTAAAATATGCTGGTGGTAGATACATTCTATTTGCTCGTCTCAATTCCAAATACAATGGTCGTCTTTCTCTCACATCCTCCAAGTCATGCCAAGTATTGACATTATTCTTTGATCTTATCTTGTCATCAAGTATCGTCTATAATAAATTATCGTATACATTTTTCTCAATGTACATCACATCTAAGTTATACATTAGTAAATTTTCCTTCCAATAGGATAGCTTGAACAAAATACTCTTTTTTTTTTTTTTTTTTTTTTTCTAGTTATGTGTATGAGACTCATTTGATTTGGGCATCAATTTTTGTTAGTTGTTCAGCCTGTAAGCAGTTGATATACTATCTGTTTTAAGTTGGCTAAACAATTCATTATCGGTCAATCTCTTAAAGGCCGCACCAAATTCTTTATTGCCATTAAAAGTAGTTTTGTTCCTTCTGAATCTATGTGCGCTAGGCAAGAATAGTCTATGCCCTACATAACTAAACTTCTTACCATAAAACAACCACCGTGAGTGAGTGCTCTTATTGCAGGGATGGTAAGTGAACTTTTCTTTTATTCTCTAGTCGGATAGATTGGCATATGCTAGGAAGTCATTGATTGTATACAACAACGCTACATGTAAGCTAAACATTTTATTGCCAGCAGCATTGCATGCCATGACCCCTTCAGTCAACAATTCCTACAACTCTTCTATTAACAGTTGTAAGTACACATCGATCTTGGTTCTACGATCTTTTGGGCCATCAATTATAACTGATAGAATAAAAAATGGATGTTTCATGCACAGTTAAAGCGGAAGGTTATAAAGAACATAAACTATTGGCCATGTATTGTGTGCAATATTCATCGCCCTAAACAAGGTCAGTAGCCAATCCCAATTGAACATTTTGACTATCCAAAGTAAAATCTAGATTCCTTCGATCAAAATCTTTTAGGCAAAAAAGTCAGATGGATGCATCATTTTTCCACTATCAGTATTATTCTTTAAATGCCATCTCATTAATTTTGCAATTTTTGAAGATATAAACAACTTTTTCAACCTTAATTTAAGAGGAAAGTGTCAAATTTGCTTTATAGGTATTGGTTTCCCACCCTTTCTCCGTCAGCCATGAGTTGTATAAGGCCTAACAACTTGCTTTAATCTAGAATAATCGCACACAAGATGTTTGTCGATGTCTGTATGTTCATTCTAGAATAATATACAACTGTTCGAGCATGTATCCCATGTCTGATATGTAAATTCTAAATTTTCTATAAACTTACAGGCTTATTAATAGGACTCGCAAAGCTTTATACCCTTTGGTAATACATTTCCTAACAACTCTAGTAACATGTTGAACAAGCTGTTAGTCCACTGATTCAAAACTTTTAAGTGCATTAACTCGACAATGAAAAACAGCTGGTAGTAATTCTTACAACTAGGATACAATTCGGTGTTTACATCATCGACAATTTCGAAGAACCTTAATGCATATTTATTGTCACCTAATCGAGAATTACTCCCACCCACATCTCCAGCCTCAGGACTGTGTTCTGTTATGGGCATCCTAGCTATAACATCCTGTATCATTTCTATCATCTGATCTCCAGACACAATATCATTATGTAATTCAATTGTTTACCAATGTTGCCGTAATGAAACATAAACTTCCCTATGTTATGTTCAATTCTTATAGCTCTTTAAGAACCCACGCCTTTACAGATGGTCCTTTACCATATCTCATGTGAAATAATATCGATTAATACATTTTTTGCACAAGCAATTAATCGATTGTTGATCCAATGTATGGGTGTACGCAATGAAATCTTAATCCCTTTACACATCAGCTCGACAACCTAAATTGTTTGTTCTTGTATGTCCCAACTCATTTTCCAAATTAATTCCACGAATACATCTAATTGAGAAGAATATGAGTAATTCATACACAGTATCTTTTTTTTTTTTTTTTTAATCAAGAGTTCTACGAATTGATATGTTTCCAAATCTTTTATCCTTTCTAAAGTTTTGATGGATTTATTCTTTTACCAACATAGTCAACTCCCTTTGTTAGAACAACTTCCATTGAGTCTCTACACATATCAAATCTAAACAATAAGTTAATAAATAGAATTGAAGTTCGAGACAACGGGTCTCATTCTCTGGATGTACTCGATGAGATCAGTAAATGAAAATTTACTGAAATTAGATCTTTATGAGATCATCAATACTGTACAAAAAGCGTCTTTAGAGTATATTGAATTAGTGTAACTATCTTTCTTTTGACACAGTAACGAACGTAACAAGCCCTTTGATGTAAAACAGGTCCACGAAATGTATTTCAGTGTTCTTTGGAAAAAACCTAAAAGTTTATCCTTACGATTCAAGAATGCACGATCTAACGCTTGCTCAATGCCCCTAATGGCTTGATCTACTATCAGATGAAATTTCGATAGCATCTCCGCTTAGTTCTACATGGTCATGACACAAAAATAATGTTTTTCACATTTATTTATATGTCCAGAGAACAACGAAAGTAGTTACACTAAATCTCGCCCAACATAACACTAGCGTTCTAAGTGTCAAGTATAAGATGGATAACTACATTTCTAGATTGATCGAATTGGACAATTCAAGAATCCCATACATTAACTTGTACATCCTCGTCACAAGAACGAATTAGGTCTTAAAAGACACAACTCATTATGTCAAGTATGACCAAATTCTCTGTTGTCATACGATTCTTGAACGAGTTTAAGTTTGTTTTAAAACATGAATGTATGCACATAAAAAGAGGTCATAACTAGAACAGGTTAATTATGTTCTCCTATTTGCCTATGTTCTCATTCACTTTCCAATAGTTTTCGATTGGATTCTTGATAGACGTCGTTTGCTCGGTTTGTTGAAAACGTTTTAGACATCTGTAGACAATCATTTGCTCAGTTTATTGAAATTTTTGTACCTCAAGGTTTGTAAATATTTGTAAAGATTGTTTGGATTTTAAGTTTGTGAACTTGTAAATGATTTTTAGGATTCCTGTAATTCGAGGTTTGCAGATATTAAGATTTTTGTAGTTCAAGGTTGGTAATAAAATTGAAGCCTTATTTAAGTGTAACCCTGAATAATTAACTTTTAATCTAAGTTGAATTTTAACCTTCTTTGAATTTTCAAATAATTAATATTTACCATAATTGGATTTTTTCCAAAACTAAATTTAGGGGTTGTTTGGAGGTCTAGAAAATACTGAAAAGCACTAAAAAATTCTGAAAAACTCTTCAAACCTCTAAAATTCTTTACTACTTTTTACGCATTTACACCTATTACAACTCCAGAAAAAATTGCATGACTCGAGTGTGATTAATAGAATAGCTGTAATTTTTTTTTTAATGTTACCACAGTTATCCATGCTACAAAACAAGACCCATTATTAATATCTTTCACTATTCATCTCTGAAAAACGTGATTTGTCACTAAACATTCAGATATCATACAAATCACGTTTTTCATTATTTTTCGTTACTCCAAACACTCCCTTAACCATAATCTAATTTTAGGGTAATTAATATTAACCATCATTAACCATGAAATTCGAATTCCTAAAATTTAATTAATTTTAACCCTAAGCTAATTTTAATTAATTAATAATAAACGTAATTGATTTTCATCCCCAATTAAATTCAACCGTAATTTACTTTTAAAATAATTAATTATAATCCTAAATATAAATTTATCCCTAACTATAAATTTAAAACTAAATTTTTTCAAACAATTTTGTCAAACTAACTTAATTTTAACCTAAAATATTGTCAAATTAATTTAATTTATAGGATTATTGTCTATATTTTAATTTTTTCTAATTAATTTATTTAATTTTTGTTTAATTAGTATTTTTGTGTTATTTGTCTTAATTAGATCAATTGTTTGTCCTACTTGTTTAGTTGAATTGTTGTTTATTTGTCTAGTAATTTGTTTAATTACATTTTGTGTAATTTATTTATTCTCTTATTTGTCTTAATTATTTAAATTATTGGCTTATTTTTAACTAAATTCATTGTAAATTAGACGGTAGAAAATTTAATGATTTTAGAACATGCTTACTTTTGGATTTTTTGATTACTCGTTTTATTTATTGAGCATCTTATTTAAAACTTATTTTCAAGTATTATTAGGTTTTTTGAGTATTTTAATATATTAAAAATACTAAAAACATTAATATATTATCTGTTAACAATTAACATATAATTAATTGACAATTACCAAGAAAATAATTAATGTTATTAATTGTTTGATTAATTAAACAAAATATTATTAGCAAAATACAAAATAAACAGTGCTAGGATTAGTTGAATACTAAATAAACAAAATTAAAAAATAACATTCCATGGGCTGTTAAATTATTCAAATAAACTCAAACCAATTAATAAAATAAACAAAATTCAAACAATTCACAAATTGAGCACAAATTCAATGCTTGAGTATTAGCTACATAGATTTAATCATTAAATAATTTTAATAGTAATTTATTATTTTTTAGATATTATTTTAATTTGATTATATGGCAGGATTTAGTCCTAAATTTGTAAATGATGTTATTAAAATTTCAAATTTTAGTTGAAATTTGAAAGTTGAACTCATTGTGTATTTTAGTAGTTTAACCTAATAAAATTGAAATTAATATTTCGTAAATTAAAACTTTAGGTTATGTTATCATAATTTATACAGGTTATGTTGATTTGGGAAAGAGTACAGAAAAATTTTTTCCACTCTTATTTGGTTAACAAACATTTTCCACTACTCTTCTTTGGTTTATAAGAGAATTAAACTCAATACATTTTTTCTACAAAATTATATCTAGTTTGTCAAAACTAATTAACTAAAACCCAAAAAAATTGTTAAAGTCACAAAAATTTACCAAATTCACAAATTTTACCAAACTACATCAAAACTTTTTATTCAATGTTTGAATATCACAGCCAAGAACAAAAATAAAAAATGCACAAGTCAATATATTTTTATGAATAAATTAACCCAAGTCAACAAAGCCAAACAAACAGTGAGAGTGACAAACGGATTTTAGATTCTGTAACTCTTCAATCACATAACAATCCTATTGACAGGACCTAAAGCGCGTACCGGTGAAAGAGCTCCAAGGGTGATGATCAGGTAATTACACTGTAAATAGAGAGAGAGAGAGAGAGAGAGAGAGTTGGAGAGAGAGAAAAACAGAGAAAAAAAGAAAAAGCCCGAGAGAGAGAGAGAGTGAAATACCTTCTCACCGGCAAGGAGCACTACAACAAAAATGTGATTTAGTGGTACTAATTTAATGACATTTTATGAATAAATGACATAATATTCTATATTTATGACATTTTTTAAAAATGTTATTGAAAC
>JAVXUM010000037.1:32394994-32407135 GCA_035590655.1 Pouteria glomerata
GTTATGAAATATATTTTATTCAATTATGTTTAATAAATAATATAATTTAATTATAATTTAATATATTCTATATTTATTAAATTAAATGATTTTTATAAATAATGAGGTTAAATTAAATTAAATTTAATTGATATTAATTAAATTAATTTAATATAAAATATTTTTATTAAATTTAATTAATTTTTAAAAAAACTAATAAGATTAAATATTTGATTAAAATTAATAATTATTAATTATAAATAAAATTACATTTTCAAATGTAATCCTAATTTTTAATTTTAATTTTTATTTCTAAAAAAATATATTAAAAAGTATAAACAGATAAATATGAAAAAAAAAACCACTTTCTTACAAAAATGGTCCAATAAATATAATTTCAAAAACTACATAAATATTTTGTGCATCTTGCTCGAACTTAAAGGGTAGTTAATGTATTTCACCTGACCTCTGGGCTTGTTTGTTAGCAGGATAGGGGGGCAAAATTAGATAATTTATTAGTGAATCTAACTATGTGAAGTGTTTGTTTGAGTTTTAATCATTGGATATTTAATTTATATGCCTCCTGAATTGGTCTTATAATCCGATAAATAGTCGGATGAGTAATCTTTCTAGGAGTGTGGTATTATTTATATCGCACTTTTAGATTTGTTTTCTACCAAGATTTAAAAGTTTAAAATTATTTTTTATTACATCACATATTAAATCATATCTTTTGTCCCACTTTATATTTAACAACTAAACACAAAAAAAAAAAATTTCATATAAAAAAATAATCTTGTATATTATCACATAAGCCCCATTTGGAGTATCAAAAAATTTCAAAAAACTCTAAAAGTAACAACTTTTTCAAACTTTAAAATATTCTAATTTTTTCAAAAATTCTACCAAAACTCATTCAAACGTTCTAACGAATTTTGACAGAATTTTTGAAAAAATTGTACTGATATTTGTACCAAAAAATTTCACAAAACTCTAAAATTTTCAAAATTCTCTAATAATATTTTGCTTCCTTTCATTTTATATAATTTTTAACAATTTTATATCAAATTAAATATAATCATTTAACTATCATTTCAAAATAACTTTTACATTTTAAAATTTAAAATTTTTCACTTTTAAATTTTTTTTTGTGGCTCCAAACGCAGCCATAATATTAAAGGGGTGTTTGGTATGATGAAAAGTGAGATAAAATAAGATTATTTATGGGTTCTTATTCGTGCAGTGAGATAAAAAGTAAATAACTTTCAGAGATTCTTAAAATTTTTCAGCGTTTTTCAGCAAAACAAACACCCATGAGTATATCTCTCATCTAACCCCAAAACAAACACAAGCTTAATGTGATGACAAATATTCGCGTAGGTAGCATAAGCTCTGGTCACCGTTAGATTTTAGCAAGCGACTGTGGTTGGTTGACAAGCCCACGTCTGATAACACAAACGGTTCCGAACGCGTCTGTGACAAAGCGTGATAATGTAGCGCTGTGGTCATAGTTTGAATCGGTTTCTCCGTCGGAGACCCTCAATTTCCTTCGGAGCTCCAAACATTAACAGGTGGAAGGTAAGGCATGCCCTTAACGAGCTTCTACCGTTTTCTCTCTCTACAAACTTCGCTCCAATTTCTCTCTCTAAAGAACTCTCTCCCCCATCTCTCTCTGCCACAACTCCTATCTACTGGTAAGAAGAAGTCGCTCGCCACTTCACTATCAGTGGCTGCCTCGGGTATGATCTCTGTATACATATATATGCATGTATAAGTACATATGGAAACTAATTTCTGATCTTCTGTTCAGCCATGGATTCCGAATCAACTAATCTTTTGGTCTTATGTGGAAAATCAATTACCGAGAAGGAAGTAGCTAAACACCTGAAGGACAATAACACTCTGAAACTCCCCGAAAATGCCGAAGTTTCAATTCTGTTGCGTTCAGAGAATCATATTACTGCAAATGGAGAGAGTTTTGGGATTAATTCCTTCTTGGATTCTCTTTCAACTACTCGTTTTGGAAGGTTCCTAATTTGGTCCCCGCGGTTGCCATCGACACACGACGTTGTTTCTCAGTGAGTTTTATGAATTTTGAATTATTCTGTATTAAGATTTAGTTTGATATTGAATTTTTGAGTCTTTGGGCAGCAATTTCTGCGAGCTTCCAATGGGTGCTGCTTGTGTTGCAGATGTTCAGTTCAAAGGGCGAGGTTTGAAAGCTATGCAATTTGTTGATTCTGTCAGTTTTCTTGTTGAAATTTAATTGCTGTATAGTTTCTTGTAATGCATGATTTTGCAGGTCGGTCAAAGAATGTATGGGAATCTCCCAAGGGTTGCCTTCTATTTTCATTTACAATACATATGGAAGATGGGCGAGTGGTACCTCTAGTGCAGTATGTAGTGTCTCTTGCCATGACGGAAGCAATAAAGAATGTTTGCGACATAAAAGTAAGTGTTTATCGCTGCAATTCATATGTTTGATCATTCAAATTGACCAGTGGGCTGTGCCATCGGGGTTGACTAAGCCAAGTATATTAGGCGGAGAAGATACAGCAACATTGATGGCCATTTTCTGTTTGTAAATCATATATATTAAGTGGCAAATGCTTATCAAAAAATAAACCACCCTTTACAAACACAGATATCAAGTGGCAAAAATTGAATCTTTGGTTGATGAATGAAGTATTATAACAACTGGGAAGTTAACTGACCGAACTTTTTTGCATTGATTTTATTAACTATAGATATGAATATGACATCCACAAGAAACCTAATTCAATAATTCAATGCATAACTCGAAACAAATTTTAACACACAAAAGGTTATAAGATATGAGATAGAAGATTTTAAATTTTAGAGATTTTGGCCATTAATCTTAGGCTTGTCTTAAACTATGCTTGAAGAAAATAAAATCAAATAATTGGATATGTCATGTAGTGTGTTCAATGTGTATTTTGGTGTGTTCTAGTAGATGTGTGTTTGATAAGTGTTGGATATGGATATGGCAAGACCTGATCTCCTTACATGCCTCCAAGCAGGGTGCTATTAATTAGGTGTCGTCTAGGAGAGAGGTGCTTGAGGTGTTGCCTCTTTCATGTGATGCAATATTTTGACTTTTTTTTGGGCCTAGTGGAAGGCCCATCTATTATTTTGGTTAATGATAAAAAAAAAAATTGAAGCTGAAAAGAGATGGGCGATGTGATTGTTCCTATCTCTTTGCTTGTAATTGTAGTGGCTTGTAATCGATCCTCGATGTTGATTATAGTAATGTATAAGTAATTGGAGAGATGGGTGCTAATGCCTCCAATGTAGAATATGAATATGTTTTTTGATAATGAAAGCTTTGGCATGGTTGTGATGAGAGCAAAGATGGGACTTGATAGATGTGAATGAAGATTAAAGCTTCTTAAAAATTTTTAAAGCTTCTTAAAAATTTTTTCGGGTAGTTTAGAAGATTCCTGGAATAAGCCTCTTTGCATGTAGAGGAGCATTTGCCTACATCTGACTCTCCCCAGACCTCACATTGTAGGAGCCTTGTGCATCGAGTTATCTTTGTTTTTTTTTTTTACCCCAAGTATAAAAGATTATTATTAGAATTATTATTTTTTGAACTTGCATCTTTGGTAAAGAATATTTACTGTTAGATTATCAATGATATTACTTTTTTTCCATTCCTATGTTAACCCTAATTTGAAAAATATAATGGAGATTTTTTTTTACAAAAAAAAAAAGAAAAAAAGAAAAAAATAATAGCGATGCATATAAAAGTCTATATTTGCTGATTTTTGGAATGTTAGGAACCTTTATTTGTTCGTTTTTCTCGTTTTTAGTTTTTTTCTCCAAAATAGCACCTCGCCTTACCTAGGCAAGCACCTATGTGAGCACCTCAGCCGATAAGGGGTCTTGGCTGAGACTAATTCCCTGGAGCTCCAATTTTGGATGCAGTGTATCAAATTCATGCTCATACATGTATGTTTTGCCCAATATCAGTATAGTATTTGACAGAAGTGGCCATGGGCATAGAAATAAACAAATGAAAATTGAAATCATGAAACTTGATCCAAATTGCATGATTTTTGTAGTTTGGAAATTGATTTAAGACCAAATTTTTGTCAATTTCTATTTTTGCTTGGGCATATTTGGAATACATAATTCACATTATGATTTATGCAATGAATGTTTGATGTTGAGAGTCAGGTTCTGATTTTTTTTCTTTGGGGTAACATTATCTATTTCAGGGCCTACCACATCTTGATGTTGGAATTAAGTGGCCGAATGACCTCTACTTAAATGACTTAAAAGTTGGAGGCATCTTGTGCACGTCAACCTATAGATCAAAGAAATTTAATGTTAGTGCTGGTAAATAGTTTCATCCCTTTGAATGTGAATTCAAAAAATGATGATTCTGCATACCTAAGTTGAATTTGAATTACTTATAATGTTTTTCTGTTTTGTCCTGTTATGCAATTTCGGCTGTTGCTTACTTTTTGAAGTCACTGAATTGGCTGATAGTAATTCGTGTCTTACAATCACATGCTCAATATACCTTAAAAGTTTTTCAATCTTTTTTCCTGTCTTCGCAGGAATAGGCTTGAATATTGATAATGAGAAACCTACGACATGCTTGAATGCGGTGCTACAAAAGTTGACTTCTGTTGCTAACAAACTGCAGAGAGAGGATATTCTTGCAGCCTTTTTTAATAAATTTGAAAACTTTTTTGATCTTTTCATTAATAAAGGTGAACCATTGCCCTTTAGTTATTTTGATCTTTCCAATTTTCAGATATGCCATTGTCTCAATCGTATAAGATTTGTTCTTTTCTCTTTGCATGCCAATTCAAGTAGGCAAATTTAGTTTTTTTCTTTAATTTTGATAATCCTCATACAAATGTTCGACCTATTCAAATCATTAATGCTGATTATTGCTATTAAAAACCAGGTAGGTAATTATTCTAAAAACTTAACTGTTTGGGTTATTTATTTCAACTTCCCAAGGCACCTGTGGCACCTTGGGTTTTCAAATGAATAGTATTGTATACTAATGGGGTTGCCATTATTCAAAATGATATTCCTGATTGAACACGATATTAAAAATTAAATTACAACTTCTTCATAGGCAGAAAATTGTTTATTTGTTTATATGATTTTTTTCAACAGTAATAAGGTTTGTAAGGGTCTATGGCTCATCCAGATAATTCAAGCCATTAGATTGGGCTCTGATATTTTGGCTTCAAAAACTATCTGCTTTGAAATATTCGCATTATCCTCTTTTCTTCTACTGATTTTTGCTTCATTAGACTTATTTTGGACATTTTCCTCCCTGGTTAGGCCATATGATATTGATGGATCATATTTTACCGCAAACTATCTTTAGCATCGTGTGAGTGACATTATATTGGTGTTCCTCTTGGAGTAAGTGTATGCAGTGTCCATCATTGTACTCCTTAGAATACCTTGTAATTAATGAGATACTATGTTTGAAGGAATACTTCAAACTACTTTGGTCTTTATCATGCAGGGTTTCAACCTCTTGAGGAGCTGTACTATAAGACATGGTTACACAGGTAGGTAATGACTTGCTACTAGTTCTGTTGTCCTCTCCTTTATAATATGCTTCCATGCTTTGTTTCAAGTTATAATGTAGTAACTGTTTGCTCCTTGGGTTGTTTCGAAACCAATTCTGCTATCATTAAAAGAGGGCCATATTCCCCTTCATGGCATGAAACTAATTTCTCAATGTTCCAACCATAGTTTAAGATTCATAGCATTGATATTAATTGTTTCCAATGGTGATTAAAGTAGTGAACCACTAGTTAATTTCTTGAAGTATATGCAACGGTGGCTAGCGTGCTCCAAAAATTGAGTACTAGGTTATTCAGCTGACACTAATTTCTCTTTCCTTCTTTTTTCAATTATGTATTTATCTATTTTGTGGTAACTATCAAGAAGTCAGTCCTTGGAGCAACGTTTTAGAAAGGAAGCTAAGAATCGGTTAAATCCCACATGACAGATTACAAGAATTGCCTGCCCCAGTTAATTACTCTTGGCTGATGTCATCAGCTTGCTTCTAGGCCACTACTTCTATGTTAATGTTTGAGATACAATATCTGAAAGTTTTATTTCTGTTTTCTCCTAATTGAACATTCTATTTCCATTTCTCCATGCCCGTCAACTTTTCTTATGAAGAGATAAAAGGACCTGGAGAACCTTAAGAAGCAGGTGTGTCAAAATAAAATTTTGAGATTTAATAGAAAGACCTGGAGAACCTTAAGAAGCAGGCATGTCAAAATAAAATTATGAGATTGAATAAAAAGTCCTAGAGAACATTAAGAAATAGGCGTGTCAAAATAAAATTATCAAATTTGAAATGATATTATTAGTTGAATTCCAGTTCTTATTATGACTGTCCACATCTTAGTGTTATCAGGAGTAATGCTAATAACACCTGCTCATCCAATTTTACAATACTGTTTTTTGAAGTTTTCATCATCCACAATGTGAAGCAAGAGCATAATTATATGGCCTAATTGGAAGAGTTGATACTTCTAATGTTGAAAATAAGCATCTTTGTGTTTTGTGTTTGTATACATATGTAAATTGCGAACCCCACCTCCCCAAAAAAAAAAAAAAAAATAATAAAAAAAAATAAAATAAATAGAGGGAGTAGCTACTCCTGTAACCATTGCCTTCAATAAGCAGATGTCATATGTCATCTTATTTGAAGTCTCTGCTGGTTATCAAAAATCACTGAGATTTTGTGATATATTTAACGTATTTCCATTGCAACATATAAGGTTCATGATTCTGTTCCCTTGCATGCAGTGGACAGAGAGTTATTGTACAAGAAAAGAATGAAAATCAATTTGATGAAACAGTGGTTACCATTCAGGTGAGATGATTTTGCTGCATTATTTGCTGCATCAAATACGAATACAGTTAAAATACCAATGGAATGTATGCTTTGTTATTTTCTACAATATTGAAAGGAAAACTATGTATCAAAGACCTTTATTTTCCATTTGAAACTGATTTATTATTGAATAATGGTATGAAAAGTTGGAGTTTTATATATATTCCTCCTAGAAGTAAATTTTAACTAACAAAAAATAGTAGTCACCATGGAGGACCTTTTATTGCGTGGCAGTGTGTGTGTGCGTGTGAGATAGAGAGAGAGAGTACAAAGGAGTTACTGTTTTAGGGAGTCAATTATCTGTTCCTTGTGTGGTGTTTTTACCTTTTCTTTTTTAATTTGCTGGTGGGGTTCACGTATTCATTCTTTTTGAAAAGTTTTCAGTACTGATAACTCTTAGTTACAGCAGGGTGTCAATAAACCCAAGAATCAAGACTGTTCCCATGAAGCCTTCCATACCAATGACTTTTATTTTTGTCAAGGTGCCCACCCCATGGTTATTCTCATGAAGCCTTCCATACCATGACTTTATTCACATCAAGGTGTCAGCCCCAAAGTTATTCCCATGTATACATTCAGTTACCACATGTTGGTTATGTCTGGGTAGGTAAAAACTGAGCCAGCTTGCCTTCACGTGTGGTTTTATATCAAAAATTCAAAAACAAATCATTAGGACCTTTTTCCACCTTTTAGCGAGTTGTGTGTGATTGAGCATCCATATTATTCCTTGTGAATTTGTATATTACATCATTTTTTTTTTCTCGGTGAATTGCAGGGTTTAACACCCTCTGGTTATTTATTAGCTATTGGTGACGAAGGTCAAATGTGCGAACTTCATCCAGATGGCAATAGGTATCATATTTGATGGCATTACTCATTGGATACATGAATACTCTGTCTAGGTACTGATTATTGCATCATCTTGATTTAGAGAGGATGTTTATTTCTTTTAGCATTGAACAAAATCCATTTTATATCTATTTACTGTGCATATCAACAATTGAAAATGCTTTTCATGTTGTATTTTCATGAAACAATACCAATGATGATGAAATGAGTACAAGATGAATGAGGAAGTGATGGAGAAACATAAATCCTGATATTGATAAAAACTACATCCAACAATAGTTGGGATGGGAGAACTGGGAGTCAAATTGCTAACTTGCCAAGGTGGTAGCTTATAAAGTGGTCTTGGGACTATTGATGCTCAATGTGGATAATTTTTTATGACATCAATAAAAATAGAATATCGTGCAACAGTTAATTTTGCTATATATCGAAATGAAAAAACAATAAAAAAGTATTATGCTAACAAAATAATATGCCTACCACCAAGAAGATGGGGGCAAATAGAAGTCTTACGTGGCATGACAGAAGGTACATGCATCATGCCGAGAAACAGTACCTGAGGATTGACCACTAGAGGTTGAAGAACCTCGAGAGCCACCAGTGGTTGAGGAACCCCGATAACTACCAAAGGTGCCACGAGCTCTGGAATTAGGTGCTATAGGAGTAATGTCTACATGAGTGGTCAAAGCAAAACCCAGGCGAATCTCCTCAGAGAAGAGCTCGAAGATAGCCTGCTCCAGTGTCGGAAGAGGACTGAGATGAAGAAGAGAGGCTCAAACTAGCTCATACACATCAGAAAGACCCATGAGAAACAACATTAAACGCTGTTGATCTCAATAAGTGACAAACAGAGCAGAATCAGCAGGACAGATCACTTAGGCTCAGACGGAGTCAACTGGTCCCATAAAGAATAAAGCTGAGGCAAAAAGGCACTGATGGACTGTCCAGGCCCCTATCGTTGTCTGCATAGAAAAGTCAGAAATTGATGCTGGTAGAACAGATCAGTAGTGGTGTATCTATCGGCCAGAAACTTCCAAATGGCCTGTGCAGTGTCAAACCTCCCAAACTGTAAACTGATAGAGGGAATAGAGGTGTTACGGAACCACGTGATAATCTGATGGTTCTTGTTATCCCATTCCTCAAGATGCTCAGTGTACTCAGTATTTGTCTCAGTATCAACTTTAACGGATGATACAATTTCTCCAGTGACATAGTGCCAAAGTTTTCGCCCCTTGAGAAAACTAGACATCGCCTGAAACCATGGAATATAATTGGGGCCTTCTAAAGTGATAACAGTAGGTTTGGAAACCTCATAACAATCCATAATAAAGTAGCAGAAGTAGAAATAATCCAAGCCGTAGAGAAAATAGCAGAAAAGTGTGCAAGAAGAAAACAACCACAACTGAAACAAAGCCGAATTCGACCAATCTGATTGCAGAAACAGAATCAGAGTATCTAAATTCCTTAAGAACCACACTGAACCGGATCAACATAGGCGAATAAGAAATTGAACCGGCTAAAAATAAGCCAAACAATAGAAACAGCAGAAACCAGACAAATGTAGGAAAAATAGATCACAAAATCAGATTTAGAGGGGTCGAAATAGTCAGGAACCGGTCTGAACCAGAAAATAACTGCCAGAAAAATGGCTGAACCGGGCTTAGAAAGATGGTTGAACCAAACTAGCCAACTTACAGATCTGGCGTGTAAGGGTGCGTGGGAAAGCATGAGGGCACGTGCGGCAATGGGTTGGACGCACATGCGGCAACGGATTGGGCCGATTTTTTTGCCGTTGAACTCACAATGAAGAAACGAATCTAATGGTATATTGTGGCGGCGAACCAGAGGAACGAGCAATGATGCAGAAAAGAAAAAGACCATTCTTGGTAGTATTCGGCAAAGAAACTGAAAAGAGTTGTTTTTGGTGAATTACGCATCAGTATGGAACTAGAGAGAGGAGATTATGTGTTTAACCTCTGCTCTGATATCATGTTAGAATAATCTAGGAACAGAGAAAAGAAGAAGAGACGAAGAAAGAAAAGTATCTGTATATTCTATATAGGTTAAAAATATTATATTACAATGAATAGAATGTAGATATATATAAGCTAGAGTACTACTATAGTACAATAGTACGATGGCTAAGGTTAAAATACTACACAATAAAGAAGGACTAAACCACTCCCAGCACATACATATATATACTAACAGTACCCCACCCCTTGCAACCATCCATTCGAAGGCTATTTGTTATTTGTTGCTCATCTCATAGGTGATATTAACATGCTGCAACATTGAAATTTGTGTTCCCATTGTAAATATAAATCTATGCATAATTCATACTGTTACATTTAATTTTTAGTATGCATCTTTCCCAAAAGAACGAGGTGAAAAATGGACATTGTAGATCGGTCTCCCTATGCATGCATGTTTAGATCTATGTCTCTCATTGCTTATCCATTTCACTTCTGAAGAAAAATAAACAATAACCTGATAAACCCTCTTGCAATTCGTTTTTTTTTGTTGGGGGGGGGGGGGGGAAAGACTTATTGATAGGACCAGCATACTTTCTTTCACTGGCCTTATTGTATTTAATATTTTACTCCTGCTATGTTGTATATTCAAAGAATTGTCTTGTATACAATTATTATTATTTTTGTTGTAGTTGATGGTGGTGGCGGGTGGGGGTATAGTTTTCTTATAATGGTCTTGAAACATGAATAATATGGCCTTTCTTGTGGCTACAGTTTTGACTTCTTCAAAGGACTAGTAAGGAGAAAATTAGCCTAAAGAGGCCTCTGGAGGACTTGGGCAGCTTTTGTTGGAGGCAGCAATCATGTTTCACCATCTGCGTAACTGAGGATATAAATATTTGAGTTTTACTTCGACACATTGTCATGGCCAATTCACTGGAGCTCGCTAACATTCCCAACCCAACCCCCTCATCCCCCCGGCAAATGAGATCTTGGTCAAACTCAATTCAGTCCTTTCTTTTCTTTAGTAGAGATAAAATTCATTAAGCCAATCTATGACCGTGATACAATTTCTGGCATATTTGTGAATAAAGAAAACAGAATATTTGGTAATATATCTGCTCCCACTGAGGATGAACCATGATCCCTCTAATTGAAAATTTGTCAATTGCAAGATTGTTTTTTCAGGCTATGTTTGAATCAAGGATTTGTTTAAACAAAGAGCTTGAAAATCATTTGAATCGCAAAATCAGTGATTGATTTTGGTATCCATAGTTTGGAGGGTGAATGAAAGCATGCTTTTTTTTTCTTTTCCTTCTCTCTCTTGGAAGGACTTTACCCTGAAATAGAATCAAGTCATTTGCAACCTTCGGGTAAAACCAGGGTAATTATTCAGACAGAGACTTTTGTTGCCTTTATACCTGTGGATTGGTTTCAAGATGCAGGTCTGAAAGATTCTTTTCCTAGGAATTGACCATCAGTCAAGGTGTTGGTGCACTCACTGCAGTCCAACAATCTGCTCTGGTATGTGCCTTATAATTGTTACGTTACTGCTCCTCTCTCTCTCTCTCTCTCTCTCTGCTTTTTGTAGTAGGGTCTGGAGAACAAAAACAAAAGAAGAAGCCCCTCCCAAATGAAAAAGCTCCCCTATTCAACACGAAGAATTGATCCATTATTGGTGTGGGAACAGCCCATGTTAGGGGTGCTTGAAACAGACATTGTCCCCTGTTGCAATCTGGAATTTTAGTGAGCATACAAGTCATCATCAAAAAGGCTGCAAAAGGTAAGTGAGAAAGTTCTCCCTTCAAGCTTGATTTTTTCTTTTTCTATTCATCCATTCAAACGGAGCAATACATCAGTCCAATCTCACACCAAACTCATCCACTCTTCTCAAACTTTTAGGGTCGGCTGTTTTATGAGCCAGAAATTTCTAAATTCTAAGGAGGGGTGGGGGCAGTGCTCGAACATATGAGCGATAAATAATTTGGTCAAACGGTCAACGTGTCTAATTTTTTTTCATACTTGGTTTTCACAAGAAACTCTGCCTATGTTGGGGTTTCTTGACGTAGCCGGTCCTAAGCCCGGATAAAGGAGGAGGGTTGTGCGTTACGTAGCCGACAGTCAGCACAATATTTCAGTCGAATTTTTTAATGGATTTGAGACCTAATGAAATTTCGTCGGGGCGTACCCTACTCAGCAACGCGCTGTATGGTCCGAGTACAGCGATAAATAGGCAAGGACCGCTGCATCGGCGCCCAGTGTTAAATAGGCAAGGGTCCTCACACTTGTTTGGACGAGTGAGGGGGGTAAGGAAGTTAGTCCAAAATAGAAAACTGAGATTAGGTACTTTGAATATTGGGAGCCTAACAGGAAAACTTATGGAAGTGGTGGATACAATGGAAAGGAGACAAATAGCAATCGCTTGCT
>JAVXUM010000037.1:32422992-32436737 GCA_035590655.1 Pouteria glomerata
GCTTTGCATGTTGAATTTCCAAAATGGATGCACTTTCTTCTTGCCTAGAGGTATCTGGAGATATGATTAATAAATGTTTATTTACTTGAATCTGATTTTGCAAAGGCATTGAAATGATACAGTTCATTCAAAACAGTAGGGATGCGCGTGATACTTCCAAGTTTAGAGCATTAAACCACTAAAATGAGAGATGCATGAGGAGGAGATCTTATATTTATTGTTTAGAATAGAATTTTTTTTTTTTTTGGGTACATGGGCCACATGGGCATTTCATCATATTAAAGTGGACAATGCCATGTCAATGCACCTGCCCTAGGAAATTTAGCGGACCCATGAGTAACCCGCAGGGTCCTCTTATGGACAAATTGGTCGCGTCTACACCTTGTCCCTAAGTTCATTCAATCGTGGACTAGCAGATCAAACATTTTTAGTCACTGGAACTAAAATTACATATTGTGTCGTGAGAGAGTGAAAATATTTTTAGAATAAAATTTTTAAGAATATTATGTTAATATAATAAAATTTGTGAGAATGATTAAAAAAATTTATTTTAACAAAATTAGTTATTTTAGCAGTGAATTGGCCTTATATATGTGTGCCACGCTCGGAGAAAGACAATTGTAAGTGGACAATGGAAGTGGATTAGCAAAATTATATGGGAACATATTAGCAAAATTATACAGGGACGGTACAAAAATAGTTACATATAATTATAAAAAAAATCAATAGGGTAGATCACCCCCACAACATAAGCTGTGGATCCGCCCTTGCTCGTGGATCCTCCCATAGCAAGACCCTCTTAATGAAACCTCTAATGCTCGACACCTAATCATTAACCCAGGTTTGGAGCAAGGCCCATGACCCCTCTTCACTTGGGAGATTTCGTCACTTTTTGGTGGGATCACTAGGGTTCAATGGTTAGAGTTAAGGATTCGTCAAGGCCTTCCTTGAGGTCTAAATAGAGATTCACTCATGTATTTAATACTCCTGACTCAGTAGTTAACGCTTCAAACTAGTAACTCTCAAAAGGGACACACAACCCATTCTTGTCATGGAGTGGGGGCCCTTGAGTACCCTTCGGGAAATGATAAATGCACTCCTTTATTAGTTTCCCCAACTTCATATTACTCTTTCTTCATTAAAGCTATTGTGGAGTGAGAGAAGCTAATGAAAGAGTACAAATGTCCCCGCCCTTATTATTATTATTATTATTTTTCAATGCAGTTGATTATTATTTTTTGAGTAATAAACATCTTGTAGATTGAATTATGTTCATGACTTGGAAATGTAGTTGAACTTCTAGCTGCTGAGAATTAAATAGTTGAGCCTGGCTTTATCTGTATCAGGTAAGTCATCACCCAATGGTTATAGCATGCCATTGTGAGGGTACAGGATGGAAATTTTGGGCTGATAGCAATCTCAAAAGTAAATTTTGGGGACGCTCAATTCAGCTTGATCCTATTGGTGTTTTGACTTTGGAATTTGATGATGGAGAAGTTTTTAAATGGAGTAAGGTATGAACCAAAAGGATGCAATATTGGCTCTATGTCATTGTATGATCATTTTATATGCAGTTTCAGTATGTTTAAAATTGACTCTCTTCTACAGGTAACAACATCCATATACAATCTTATATTGGGAAAGCTTTACTGTGATCACTATGGTACTATGCGTATACAAGGGAATCACGAGTTTTCATGTAAGCTAAAATTCAAGGAACAATCGATCATTGACCGCAATCCTCACCAGGTGCTGTCTTTCTCTTTCTCTCCCTCATGAAACATTGTGTCTATAATAGCAAATGTTAGTCATATTCAGTTGTAACTTACAGATTTTGATTGAATTTTTAATATAAAATGCAGAGTTAAAGAATCTTATTGGAGATTGATCTAGTTGTTTGCCATCTTGATTTATTTAGGAGATTTCTTGTTTAGTGTAATGCAGTAGAGCCATTTTGCTAGTTATGGCCTGCTCGGAGTGTGGGAAATATAGCTGGAAATATATATTTTTGGTAGTTATATGATTATATCAATCCCTGATTTGTGGGGATCTGATGTAGGTTTGCTATTTTAGTTAGTTTCTATTTTTATATATTTTGTAGAATGTAAGGAGAAAAATATAGCAATAAAAAGAATATTTCTTCATAATACCTGTTTGGGGTGTGAGGATAGTTTTCGGGAATTTCGCTGAGTATCGAACAACGGCAGGATCGTCGAAGTCCAATGGAATGGGAACCAGAGCAATCCGGAACAAAAGAGAGAGAGTTTGAGGTCTCTGATGAACTGAATAAAACAACAACCCCTCTCCGGAGAGACAAGTTTGGGTATTTATAGGAGATGAGTGCTTTAGGCGGAAACACAAGGCATTTAATACATGGTGCATGTATTGACCTTGGTTCATCGTACCTAGGGGCGGGCAAGGATCGCCCATTAATGGTTCTCTCTCTCTAGATTGGCTGGAAAGTCCAACAGTCTCTGATTCTATCCTCCAATCTACTGAATCCCCAAAAATCCCGCAAGTTAGGTAAGTCATTAACGATTCTTAAACCTTATTCCGAGTTCAAGGAGGTATGATGGTCCCGTGGTAGGTGTATTTCCTGTGGGAAAACTAAGTCTCGTTACTCAGAATAGCGCGACAATTACGTTCCGCGGGAAAAGTCGTGACCGTTGATCACGGTTCGTTTCCCCGCGGTCGGGGTACCCACAATACCTAATTTCTTCACAGAAAGCAATTAAATCCAAATGTTTAATTTGTCAAAGTTAGAACACATCTACATAGGTTTGCTTGATTACATTGACAATTTACATAAAAGAGGGTTTTTTTTCCATAGTTACTAAAAATTATTATTACTGCAGCGAATCACATTTTGTAAACATGTTCCAAAATAAGATATAATAAAGTTTGAAGACACTAATTTAATGATCCAAACATATTGTACATGTAAAAGTTGGCACACACTACGTTTGTGATTGTTGTTTTTTTTTATTTTAAATAAATTTAAATTAAAAAAATTGACAATAATGTCTCAAATTATTAAATAGTGAATAGTTAAAGGTTTTATTAAAAAAAAAAATTAACAAAAGTGCATCAAATAGTAAATAGTGACTAGTTAAGGATATTTAAGTAAATAGTTACTAATTAAGGGGCAGTTAAAGAAAACAAAAAATAACTATAAAAGTGATGTGTAGTTAAAAGTTATTTAAGGAAAACAAAAATATTAAAGGGTGAAATTAATTATGTGGTAGTTATAAAATTTTTCTTTGCACTCCTATTGAAGTCGTAAAAATTTAGAGCGAGTTGAAGGGTATCATAGGGAGATAGAGAAAAGGCTAGTTTCCAGCTTCACCAAATTGCCCTATTCTTATTATAATAGTATAGATAATATATTTTTATGAGAAAAGAACTCTGAAAATAGTGAATTAATAATGAATTGTGTCACAATAATAAATAATTTTAAACTTTTATGAAAGAATAATGAGTAAAAATTCATATCAAACAAAAAGTGCACTTAGTTTAATGAATATTTTCACTGTTTTATTTTCTTGATTAATTTTTTCTTTGAAAATAAGTCACTGTTATATTTTAAAACATTTAATTATATGACAACTTTATGAGAATGTCTATCCCCCTTCATATCATATTTTAGAAGACAAGTGTACCTCATTACCATTTTCGTTCCATGTATTGAAATACTCCACATTCCAGTTAACATTGTTTTTGTCATCCTACCTTCCATGCAAAGGACTGGTTAATCACATGCTTCTTCATCACCATCCAGAAAATCCATATTTCCCGAATCTTTAATTAATTGTTTCTGATTGCACCCCCACCAAGTCGTTAAAGGCCGTTAATTTTGCTTTAGTTAAAAGGCCTTCAATCTTGCTATTATTATTAGATAACCAGCCAGCACAGTAACTACAAGCATTTTGATCACTGTCTTAGTACTGGTGGGCTCTTATTCTGGCTCCTGCTGCTTGAATTTTAAATGATCATGTCCTTGATACAAGGCAGAAGTATCAAAAAGAGGTTGGATTTCAAGAGCATGATCCGGCCACCACTTTAATTGGGAAATTGTGATCTTCTTCTGATGATACATTAACATTTTACAAGGGAAAACATGAATCTGTGAGTTTGCACACGCGCGCGCGAGTGAGGTTTTAATTAGACTGAGGTTGAGATCCCCTTCTTTTTTTTTTTTCCTTCCACAATTGAATGATTTGTGAAGTTTAGTTTTTCTCCTTCAGATCTGTGCTTATGTTGCTTTGTAATATTCTCTTAACAGCATTGTCATAAATGAACTTGCATGTTGTTTATGTTTGCTTCCCAAAGTAATGACAATGTTTTACCATTTAGATGAATTTGGTTTTGGGGCTTGCAGACGTGAGACATAATATGATGCCTATCCGGACCATCGTTTAAATGTAATTTTTAAATATATATGCTATCTTAATTATATTGTAGGTACAAGGTACCGTTCAGGATAGAAATGGAAAAACAGTGGCATCTCTATTTGGGAAATGGGATGAGAGCATGCATTACATTAATAGAGACCACTCTGGAAAGGGAAAAGTATCCGAGTTGTCAGATGCCAATTTGCTTTGGAAGCGGAGCAAGCCCCCTAAGTTCCCCACCAGATATAATCTATCACGCTTTGCCATCACATTGAATGAGCTCACTCCTGGATTGAAGGTGACTGTTACAATTCATTTGCCAATTGTTCGTGAGATGACCACTTTCTTGTGCTATTTTCTTGGCATGGATGCTGGAACGGGTGAAATCATTCATTTAATTTGAACTGCATGTGGGGGGTACACATTCTTCCTTCAGAGTGACCAGTGCTAGTGCATCCCCCAAAAGGGTTTATGAATTACGATGCCCTATATATGTTGAATACAGTATTCAGCTAGGAGTCATTTTATGTGATATGTAGATGGAGTAATTTTTTTTTTTTTTTTTTTTTTTGGGGGGGGGAGGGGGTGGGTGTTGTGCATCTCTTCAATTCTGTTAGATGCTAAGTTTATTTTATACAGGAAAAGTTGCCACCCACTGACTCAAGGCTCAGACCTGATCAGAGGTGCTTAGAAAATGGGGAGTATGACATGGCAAATTTGGAAAAGTTGCGGCTTGAGAAGCGGCAGCGGCAAGTAAGTTGTTGTGTTCTATTTGCTGTCTTGTTTGAACTTATTCTTGGGTTTCTCGTAATGCACAGCCTAATTTGTCCATGCTAAATAATATGGTGCCTGGTTAGGATTAGACTGGAATATTGTGATGTTTGAAGCATATTACTACAACCAAGGTTGTCTCAACTAGTTGTTTGGAATTTGTTATCTAAGTAGACATGGACTTCAGTTTGACATAATCAATGAGAATTAGTACACAGCCAAACTTGTATAATAATTATACATATGTAAACAGGCAATTGGTAGTTTTATTAGAATATCTTATAGAGAAAAGCCTTAGCCTGAGGCCCTGACCAAAGAGTTGGATGACATCATATATACTAAAATGCCAAAAGTTCTCTCTTTCAAATTTGTTCAGTTATTTTCATCACAAATGTGGCATGGTTTGATTCATATCAGTCAGTAGTGTTTATGAAGACCACTAATTTGTGCACAGCGGAAGTTGGTTCATTCTTAATTTCAATTTAACAAAATAAACTTAATGTGAATTAACATTTGTGCATAATTTATTTTTCATCCCCTTGTATAGTTTCTATACTAAATTAGCCTTCACTAAAATGGTTTCCTTGTTTCAAAGTTCTCTTCCAGTTGATTGACTATCTGCTATTAATTGTTTGGATGGGTGATTTTAGCATGGAAAGGTAGTGAGGTTTTTGTCAACATAGCAAGCCCCTTTTGCATACACTTGTTTTTCTGGTTTTGTGCCATCGCAAAGTCACCATAAATGTTGCTTGGTTGTCAGTGTTGAATGAATGAAATTTGTTTTCCAGGCTCATAAAATACAAGAGAGCGGCTGGAAGCCCAAGTGGTTTGCGAAGGAGAAAGGAAGTGATACGTACTGCTATATTGGTGGTTATTGGGAGGCTAGAGAGAGAGGAAACTGGGATTCTTGTCCTGATATTTTCGGTGATTTCCCTTCTGATCAGATTTTGGACTGAGCAATGCCTGGATAATTTTCTCTAATATTTTTCTTATGTCTCTCATCAACAGATTAGATAGGTGGCTGAAGATCGCTAATACCAGCCGAATAGGTTCGTTTAACATGTATTGTGGCAGGTAATAGTAGTCTAGTTTTCCATTTACTATCTTGCATTTGAACTTAATTTGTTGTTGATGAATGTCAATTGTTTCATTGTTTAAATGCATATTTGGTTATCTGAATATTCATGCTGTTGTCAAACCCCTATTGTAAATCTATTGATGGGCAGTGGATGAGGAGCACAATCCCCACAATATATATATATATATATATTACTTTTTGGCCTTTATTAATCTCTTTTAGGACTTCAATGGTTGCCACTTCTCTCCTGATTTAATGGGATCTGGTAATCCTTGCGTCTTTTTTTCTTCTTTTTTTCCTCTAATATGTCAGAAACTATATGAATTTTCTAAATTTCTGAAAAATTGTAATTTTTGTATGAAAAAATAGGGCACATCAATGAAAGTTTGAAATGAGATGAAGAAATCTATGCCCGAGGTGAGGAAGGTTCTGCTGATGAGAAGCTGTTATGTTTGACATCAATTCGAACGTCTGCTGCCCGATCGAACTGGTGTGATACGGGGACCAAGTTCCAACCTTATCTGCATCGAAGCTTTTGATGTTATATCAGATCATATTGTTGTTTGCCCTTGTGACATACAATTCTCTGTTCTGTATTTGCTTACGGGAAAACACTATTCTACTATAAAATATAACAAGAAATTTTCACAAGAATAATATCTGTCAATTTTTTGTATAAGTTCTAATTCTATGATTTTTTTTTTTTTTTTTTTTTTTTTTTAAATCACAAGTTCTTAGTTATTTTGATTGTGTGGAGAAATTTTCACTCTATTTGCCGCTTCTCCTGATACGGACTGAAATAGTGAAATAAAGTGACTAAATGAGTCCCCGATCAATCTGACGTTCAAAAATAAATATAAATAATTTACAATTAATGCCGTTGTATTTCTCTGCCAATCTTATTTTAGCTCTTAATTTGTATTTTACTTCAATTTTATTTAACTCTTTTCATTTATTAAATAATATTTCAAATTTACAAATAGAAATGAACAGTGTTTTTTTCAGTTCTCTCATTTTGTCAGAGTAGCAGTGATTAATTGACATTAAAAATACTCCATGTTTATTTATCTATATATACATATATATATATATTGTATTTTGGTTCCTTCCGACGGTGAATAAATTCCATATTAAAGTTGTACAAACTCACATTGAATTTATTCAATAGTTCAACATAAAATTTTCGGTTCCTTCTCAATATGTCACGATTGAGTCATTACGGGCAAAGGCTCAATAAAATAAAATAAAAAATAATACAAAATTTTACAAGTTTTTATAAAATTTTACAAAGTTCTATAAATATGAAATTTAAGATTATAAAATTTAAAATTTTTACTCATAAAGCTTAAGGCTGTAAACTTAAATTTTTTACTCATTAAACAAATCTGAAAGATTAACTTTTTGTTTTATATAATTTCAAAAACAAATCCTATAACGGTTTTCGGTTAATTAACAATTAGAGTGAGTCGGCCAGAATCCGGTGTGGGGTTGGACACGCTGGGACAGTTGGTGGGGTGACACGTGGAAGGCGATGGCGCTGGTCTCCCGCGGACCGGGCTAATCTCAGACAGGTGGCGACCGAACGTCCCTTGACTCGTCGAAAGCGACCGCTCCGGTGGACCCCCAAACGACAGCTAAACACACGAGGCTCATGTGGGGCCCACATAAACCTGCCAGCTCAGGTTGCCCCAACTGTGAAAAGCGACTGTTTGGCTGCCGCCTTTTTGTGTTTATTTATAGCAAATAATACTCTACTTTTTCCATAATTATATATTTATCCACATAATTACTTTAAAATAGTCCCATATTTCTTTGTTTTTTCCCTGCTATAAAATAATTCAAAGAACTTTGCATCACCTATTTGGACTTTATTTGATTATCCTAATGTAGTTAAAAAATTAAAAACACAAATTAGTTGACGTAATTTGTAAAGGTCATAATTAATTTATAATACATACGAATGAGTAATCAGAGGTCCAATGATGGGTGTGTTTGGAGTTGTATAAAATAAAAAATTAATGTCTCGGCCTTTGTGTAGTGATTAAAAAATTTAAATTTTACAATCTCGAACTTTGTATAGTGAGTATAAAATTTAAATTTTATAATTTCGAGTTACGTATTTGTAGAGATTTGTATTATTTTATTTTATTTTGTAAAACCCCAAACATAACGATGTATGCATACATAAATATTTATGTTTAGACTTCTAGAATCAAAGATAGAAAAAAATAAAGACATTTGTCAAGAGGTATCTCCAAAATATTTATTAAGAATTAATTATATAATGTCACAATTTTTTTTATACATAACTCTATCTAAATATGAAATATTACTACGTGTCATATGTTTATTTACGGAATACTTCTAAGACACATCGAAAAGTAAATAAATAAGTAATATTACTTTAGTATTAATTCAAACAAAAAGATGGTGACAAACATTAATGAACCACTAAAAATGAAAAAAGCCAAAAAAAACAATAGCATCAAAAGGCCTTGAATACGCAGCTCGAAAGTGCAAACAAGGCATAATTTTTGTCTTTCTTTACCTAATTACCTCCGTTATCTTCGATTACAAAAATGCCTTGTCAACGAGTCTGTATCCAACATCATTCAAATCCACATTAGTTGATTTCCTTTCTTTAAAAAAAAAAAAAAAAAAAGTATTTTTAGGTTTTTTTTCCAAAAATAATAATAATAATGCCCCATAATGGGGGTAACAATTCTAAAATATGAAAAGTTATGAACGTCATTAAGCCATGAGGCCCATCAAGAGTCAGATAATTTGTCGTCCTCCTCCTCGATGGGACGTCCTTGCTATTTAATCAACGTTAACGTTGTAAGAAGATTTAAATTTTAAATCACTTGAATTCAATTGGTAGACTTTTAATCAAAGACTTTCTGTATGAACAAACTTAATTAATTTGAATACATATTTGTAATTAAAACTCGTCACGACTGAGCGAATTAGAAGCGGTCTTGTCATTAACGCCTTCATCTCGCACTGATCATCTGATTGAGGGCTTAAATCCTACCCCCAAATATCATGTATGATGTCCATACTAAAAATTATCCAGTACAAAAATTCATTACTCATCCTGGCACATATGCAAACCATCTTTGTTATGAATATCGTACCCTACCGAATCAAATATGGTAGTGTTGTGCGAAATAATAGAGATCATTTTTATACAATATGCAAGTAAAAAAATATAGTAAAACAAACAAATAAAAAAAAAAAAAAAGTACAAATAAGAATACAAGATATACATAGTTCGACAACATACTTTGCATCCACAAGCACAATAAAATCTTATTTTTACTGTAGAAATTTCAACAATAAAGTAAAAATTATATTAAAAAAAATGAAAGAATCTTGAGAAAAACCTTTAGAAAACTTTTTTACTTTGTTCTTACATTTTGTTTTAACCTTAACTTGGTATGAATGTACATATGACCCAATTATACAATAACAAAAAATCATATCAAAATTGAACTAAAAAAGAACCCCAAAAAATCTGAATCATGCCGCTTGTTAGGATGAAGTTCCTAGCAAGCTTATGTGCAAGAAGTCCTACCACAATACATTGTCCTTGTTTTTCCTAGCTAGAACCTTATTGTTATACTATACTTTTCGTAATACTCAACGATCATCCAACAAGTTCTCTCTACATTTACCTTTCAACTTTTACTAGCAAGCTTCAGTAACTCTAAGCAAATTACTGTACTAATTTACCTACTGAGGTGGTCCCCAACATTCTCTGCATTTTCATGAACCAATATGAACCTTAACAGATAGATGCCATCACTTTACTTACTTCGCTTAGACATCTATCATTTTTACAGTGCTTGAGTGTAACGATTATAAGCCATAACTCTAACAATCTCTACTTTGGTAAATCCTCTTCTTTTATGAAACTGAACATCATTTCTTCGTACTTAACTCGCTTCACTCATGCATCAGTCCTTCGTTGTTGGGAACATGTGTGAAAGTTAAATCCCATATCGGATAAATAAAAAGAGGTTGGATCTTAATATATAATTTGGCAACTCACCACTTACAAAACTTAGCCTTTTATGGGTCATTTAATATATATTGAAGTGATGTGATGCGGTGTAGACTTAACAATTAGCCCACGCTAACTGTCAAACCCCATTATCTTTATTAGATTCATGTGATGTGGTGTGGACCCCGTTGATATTCTCAAATGGATTGGGCCCACGCGCACTTGGGAAGACCTTAGGCGGATTAGACTCCCTCCAACACTTCACTATTGGGTTTATGTTATGTGATGTGGTATAGATTCCATGATACTATTCGATGAGTTGGGTCTATACACACACAGGAAAACCTCAAGCGGATCAAACTCCCTATAATGCCTAAATGTAACTTGGCAAATACCGTTGAACTCCATTGTTTTGCTCAGGCATCTGCCCCTTTTTCAATGACTTGGTGTAACGAGTATAAATTACAATTCTAATAAGTACAAAGTCGTGAATTTTGTATCAAATTGTATCAATAATTTGTAATAGATGTTTTTTGAAATCATATTAGAAATTTTTGAGTTGTATCAAAATTTCTCTAAAGATATTGACATTTTTATATTTTTAAAAGTTTTGTCTTGCAATTTTTTGTTTTTACTTTAATTTTATTTCCTAAACTTTATAAAACTAATAAGGACAATAGAATTTTTTTATTTTTTCCCATTTCTTATCAAACTCTACATAAATAATTGTTTTTATTTTGTTAATTGTTTCATTATATAAAATGTAAAATATAGTAAATTAATTGTCTCAATCAATATTAACGTAATATTTATAACTCGTATTTTATCATTAAAGAATATTCTATAATTATTTAAATGGTGCAAGAAACTTTTTTAATATATATGTATGTTCTTCATGAATATATAATTATATAACTGTAAATTAAAAATGATGCATCAAGACATATAAATATCGACACATAATGTATTAACAGTAAACTGAGCTATTATCGAATATGGTATCTACACCAATTATTCAAATTGAATATGCTTAACCTTTTTATTTTAACTATTTTTCTTTTTTCCAGTAGTAATCTAAATAACGGCTTGGTATATATGCAATGATGAACGAGTAGTTAGAAGCATACGTCTTGGTCTCATTCTTTCTTTTATGGCCATCAATAGGAGCCAGCTGACACTATTAATAATATTGTACAAATTGGTATGATTCATAAATGGTAATTAAGGTGAAGCTCATTTACAATATTCATATGATCATCCACCAATTGTTCACTGGATCGACGACAAGTCCATGCATGCATGCATGCAAAGAATGATGGTTTCATAACTACGATTGCTCACAATGGTGGTGTAAATTAATGCTTGCCCAACTTGTCTTGAATAAATTTTAACATTATCATGTTATATATATATATATGTGTGTGTATGTGAGAGAGAGAGAGAGAGAGAACCATTCGTTCACTATAAATGTAATACTCTTCATACACCTGGTAACTTGTATTAGGAAAATGCTCTCTTATTAGAATTTTTTATTAAAAAATGTTATTAAAATGATGCGATGATAGTACTTGCACAATAAAAAAATTAATTAATAATTTTTTAATAAATTTTTTGGGTAATATAACACTAGTTTTTGTATTATTTTATCACTTATTATTTTTTTTTTTTAAATGTACAAGTTTTGATTCGATAAATCAAAACAAATTTCCAAATATAAAAGTTTCTAAAAGGTCACAACTACAATATTGCAATTCAAATCCAATTAGGAGTAAAGAAGACTGCACAAATTAGGAAACACACAGAAAATTTTAGTACGCATCGTAGACAACACACAGGGAGCGCGCGGCTACACCACATGGACGCTGGGAGACCGCAGAATGCGCGATGGTTCGAACAGATTATTTTATGGAAGATTTTGTTTCCGTTTTGGATATCTATGTTTAGGAAAACTGTTTATTTGAGTCCTAATTAGAATAGAGTTTTGTAACTCTATATACATGTAGCTAGTCTTAATGAAGAATATACTTTGAGGGGAATATATTATAGAGTTTTATGAGAGAGAGAGAATTTTTTCTTATGAGCGTATAGGTCTTTCTCTTGTTTACTTTATTTTTTGTTGAGTCTGTTTACTTTCTAAGGAATTAGAAAGTTGGTTTTCACTTAGTCTAAGTGTATCGTAAATTCGAACAAGTGCTTGAAAGAAGTCGTGAGAGGAGTCGTAGAGATTTCGAGTAGGTACTTGTAACCTAATTATATAGTGGAAATTGTTTTAAGATTTTTCCCTGAATAGAGTTTTCTTCGTTAATTCTTGGTGCCTTCATACTTTATTTTTTATTGTGTGAATTGGTTGATTAATTTGGGTTATTCGGAGAATTTTCATGTTCAATAATTTAGACACACTATCAAAAATAAATTTGTCAATTTTCATCCCAAATTAATTCTAACGAACTAATTATAAATTGATCAGTATTCTTAAATATAAAAAAATAAAAAAAAAATTATTAAGCTTAGCAATAATATAGCTAGTGGTGGAGATAAAAAAAAAAAAATTAATGGGTGGGGCAGATTAAAAAAAAAATAAAAATTAGGCTGCGTTTGGCAGTTCAAAAAAGAGTAAAAAACTAACAAAAGTTTGTACTGCTACAATAATTTGTTGTTTGGTGAAACAATAATTTTTTATCACTTTTCTGTTCAACTATAATAATTTAATGTGACAGTGGATCCCGTTTTTTTACACTTTTCTGATCTATTATAATAAAAAATTTTACCAAATATACAAAAGTTGTCACTTTTCTACTTTGCTATAGTAACAATTTTACCATACACTTAAAAATTACCGAAAATTACTAAAAATTATATTTTGATTTACCAAATATACCAAAAATTGCTCAAAGTAACTGCTGCTAAACACTCCCTTACTTGAATTAAAATTCATTCCGTTATGTAACAGAAAAAATAATAATAATAAACAGAAAATGAGAGAAAAAGAGTTCCATAGAAAAGAATTTGACTTTTAAACTTCTACAATAAATGATATAATTTTTAATTTATAGAATGCGGATAAGTAACGACAAATTACGATAATTAGTCAAAAGCGACGTTTAATGAGAATAATACTAAAAAAATGTATAATTATATAAAAAAAAATCAGCAGGGCAATGCATCTCCGCCTCGTAGGTTCAATAATTTAGAAAATTCAACAAAAATAAATTTATGTAATCTTCCTAGTTTAGGATATACATTAACCAAGTTATGGCAATAATGGTATAATTTTTCAAAATTATCATATATTCGAAATAATTTAAAGAAAAAACAATCAATAGCATATTTTGACGAATGATGACGGCGGGCACCACGAAATGGATCGAGGATTCAATCTCGTGATAATTGAAAAAGACCTTTAAAAAAAAGGATATAATTAATTGGATTGAAGATTTAACGGCAAGATTAATAAATTATATATTGAGCCCCAAAGTTCTATCTTCCAATCACTCCCCCT
>JAVXUM010000037.1:32497889-32510240 GCA_035590655.1 Pouteria glomerata
TCTCTCTCTCTCTCTCTCTCTCTCTCTCTCTCTCTCTCTCTCTCTCTCTCTCTCTCTCTCTCGACATTTTGCGTAATTCGTAGATTTGTTAGATTTGAGGAAAAATAAACAATAATAAAATTTATATGCATATACATATTTTGCACCTGGAAGGGAACCATGTACATGGACGGTGGGCAGAATCTGGGCTTGGGTCCATTTCTAAGTTTACAGACCGGGCCAGTTATTTCTCGGCCCAATGATAGGCATTTGTGAAAATCTTATTTAACGCTTTTAAAATGCTTTGAGGATTTCATGTATATTGTCAAATCGAACGTAAAACAACGCAAAATTTTCTTAAATAATGATTGGATAAATTAAGATTTTTAATTTAGAATTGAAAAAGAGAACCCGTAGAGGTCATTCGTTAATTCGAAGATGTCGTCTTCGTATCACTTTCAATGATTTTACAATATGTGCATTTTTTTTTTAAAACCAAAAGCAATATTAGATTATGAATAAATAACCATGAATTGGGTTAGGAAGATATAGTGATTAAGTACGAGGACATAAAATTTTCCAGATATGGTAGTTGATAAAAATTGAAAATAAAAAAGAAAAGAAAAGAAAAATAACGAATCGTGATTAAGTTATTACACGTCAAATTAAATATAATTTATATTTGCTTATCTATATATATTTGCAATATTATAATTTTTGCGTTACTTAATTATCATACATTAGTGATTAGGCCCGCACATCGTACGGATTTTTTATATTATATATTTTTAAAATATAAAAATATAATAAAACATATTTTAACTGAAAGAAACAATTATAATTTTTATATTTGAATGAAATAAATTGAGAATTATATTACAAAAATAAAAATTAGAATCATATTTCTGGAAACTTGTATTATATTTAAATTAAAATTATTATTTCTTAATATATTAGAAAGATCACAATATACACAAAATTAAGTCATTAAAAGAATAACTTAATAACCAAAAATAATTTAGAGAACATACCTGCTAATGTTTAATCAAAATAAAGCAATATAATTTTTGCTTAAAGCAGGTTAATTCTTAATATTCATAAAAAAAAAAAAAAAAGAGTAATTGCAAATGTAAACAAAGAAATTGAAGATGCAAAGGAGGTTCAAATTCATTAAATCAAGTATATTTATATAATTCAGTTATTAAAAATATTGAAATTGTTGTCTCGAAAGAGAGGCGCAATTGAGAGAGAGAGAGTATATTTGGATAAACATCGAATAAAATAAAAAGAGAGAATAATAAATAAAAAGTGGATGATTTTATTTGTATAAAAAATTGTTAGAAAGAGTAGGACACAGACAAATATCCACGAAACCAAACACAGTCTACTTTAATAAAAGTTAGATACTCAAAACTAGAAGTGAAGTATACATTATGCATTTTTAATTAATTTTTTTATTTTATTTAAAATAAAACTAACAACGTTATCTTAAATAATAAATAAAGGGCCACATTAGTTAAATATATTTTATTAAAGAAAATTATAAAAATAATGAGTAGTTAAGAGGTATTTAAAAAAATAATTAAAATGATAAAATTATTTAAATAACTTATAAAAATTCAAAAATTATTAATATACCTCTTTCCAGTATTAAGTAGTTATTAGTAGTTAAAGGATATTAGTGAAAGAAAATAAAAATTTCACTAAGTGGATAGCTTCACTAATTTTATAATTTATCAGCTACCCTAGTGTTTATTTTTTTTATTATAATAATATATATATTAAAGTTGTTGTCCCGAAAGAGTGACGCGACTGAGATAGAGTAGAAAATTAGATAAACATATACGGAATAAATTAATAAAATAGAGAGAAAAACAATTAAAAAAAAAAGTTGATTTTCTAAAAGAAATAAACAAAATGATAGGAGGAGAAAAATAGCCATCCATGGCACTTTTGTATATAGTTTGATATATGAGCATATTCAAAAATGTTAGTTTACAAAAGAAAATGCTATGATCATACGAAAAAATTAAAAAAATAAAATAAAATAAAAATATGTGACAGCGACAATATGGTAATTTAATAATAGTACAAAATTTTTTCTTTAAACAATTGAACCACAATATTGTCATGCAATATTGATTCGAGAAAAACTACATAATAAGAAATTTTAACCAAAATAGTTTACCATAATGATGTGGATTTAATATATGTTGATTACTCTAAAATAAGTAAAAAAAATATTAAATAATCTTTTATTATCGAATTAATTTTTTTTAATAGATCTTTTCTGATTAAGAAGGGTGGGCTGGGCTCTCTACATAGTACGTAGCTAGCAATGATATCATTCCTTTTGGAAGGCCAAATCCTTTGATGGGTACTCAAGAAGAGAAGGGGAGTGGTAAGGAGACAAAAAGAGAGAGGCCAACCACAAATGGAGTGATCATCACCAGCTATGTGGAATCATCAACCATCCGACCACAAAATGGGAATGATCCGATCAAGGGAATAAAGGTGGCGAACCCATTTACGTCGAAGCCTCCCACCGCCAGAACTCGCGGCTACGACCGCCGGGCACAGCTCATAGGTTACGCTCAAGAGCTTAGGCAATCTCCTCGTTTCCGCCCCAAAAGCAATTCAACCCCTAAAACCAAGGTAAATAATTAACCCCCCTCTCTCTCTCTCTCTCGTCAACATACATACATATACATGGCATATATCATATACATGTCACATCTTAGAAAATCTCTCCTCAATATAGATACATACATACCTATATATATATACTTTTATGTATGTTACATCTAAGAAAATTCTGATCCATGGAATAACCATACCCTAGACATGTCATATATCTGAACGGGGAATGACTTGAGCAGAAATGGAAATGGCCGGCTTCGTGGACCAAACTTTGACTACTGCTTCCTCGTTGTTTCAGCTCGTCAAAAGACCACGGAGATACCGAGGTATAGTGACCGATGATCAAAGTGAAGTAGACCAAAGAAGGAAGAAGAGAAACAGTTGGATATCGAGTTGTTCTGGCGTTCGTGTAAATCACCATTATTCAATATTTTCTTTATATTATGTCATTTAATTCTTCATTTTTTTTTTTTAATATTACCGTCCAAAAACTAATTCAATTTTTATCATTCACCATGCATTAATTTTTTTTGTAACCTTTGTACAGAAGAGAATAAGGCGTATGCTGAAAGTATTGTCATGCCCGTGGCAGTGCAACAAATGATCACGTTGTTGATGATTAATTATGCATGCTGCGTAGGATAGTCCTCTTACGGAACAATAATGGAAGCCATTCAATAAAGCGCTCTCTATCTCTGATCGAAGCATATATAATTATGACCATATGTTGGAGTATAATAGAGTAGATACACACATTGCGGATGTATCGTGCATGATCAGAGATTTTGTATGTAAAAAGCTTTTCTTTGAACGGGTTTAATTGTTCGGTCCGCTTCTTATGGTTTATTTGTTGCTTTGAATCGCAATTGATCCGTCATTTTCCCCTATTTGTATGTTATTCCCTGCGACTGAAGAAGTCACTTTGTATGACAGTTCCTCCAAGTTCGCAGAAACTAAAATTAAAAACAGAAAATTTAAAAATTGTCAACAGACCGCTTGAGTTCAACCAAATTATAGCCGCACATGAACATGTAAAATTGGTCGATCCGACTCAATATTTAAAAATCAGATCGATATGACCCAAATTGACGTTAACTTTGAGAAAACATGGTCCGATCAAAGTTGGCTTAGACAAATCTGACCTTGGTTCGATGATCTTATGTATTTTTTAAATATTTTTAAACGAATAAAAAATCAAAAATTAAAATAATATAATTATTCAAACAGTTTTAAAAGATTTAATTTTGTAAATTGTAATAACTAATTTTAGTTGAAACATGCATTTGAAAATAGAAAAATACTTACAATTCACAAATAAATTTAGAATTATTAAATGAATAAATTTTATTAATATATAAATAATTTTATTAATAAACGCTTAATTAATTACTTATGTGGGAGAGAGGGGGATGGGTGAGGCCCAAAAACAAATGAAGAGGGTTAACTTTAAAAGGGAAGCTGCAAGAACGGAGGCCGGGAGAGAGGTCGGAGCGGCCCAAGTTGGACCTGGGGTGTGGGGCAGGTAAGGTTGGACTCATACTAAAATAACTTGACGGATCGGGGCTCGGGTTAACCCAATCCGTTTTACATCTGTAGGTGCACTATTCACGCATCGAACAAAATAATTATACGTGTAATTTTGTTCAGCAAGGAAACAAGATGAAGTGTATGAATTATCCGAACCGACTCATTTACTTCATTACCTTTGTATCTCTAATAAAAAAGAGATATAAGCCTAAATATTTTTTATAAAAAAAATTTTGAATTAAAATTAAATTTAAAAATTAACATAAAAATATTATACTAGTTTGATATTTTATTATTAAAATTGTTAAATTAAAATTTAAGGATTCAGATGTATTATAAAATGTAACTGGACGGTTAAATTGTACAATATTCCGATTTCAACACCCTTTTTTGGCTAAAATTTGGTAGCTCGAGTCGGTAGAATTGCCGGCAGCTACAGACCTACCCTTCAACGTTGATAGTTCGAGGGACCGGTGGAACTCATGCCACGTCCACGTCCAGCTACCCCCGCCATCATTCTATAATTACGAAATTACCACTCCGCCATTAACTCCTGCCCTTCTGTATAAAGCGCGCAGCACAACCAACGACGGACGGCATAGTCGCTTGCTTGCTTGCTTGTCTGAGAAGTCAACTATACCAAATCAGTGATAATTGACAATGTCTCCGTCAGCGTCGCCGGCCGTCGCCGAAGTCCAGATCGAGAGCCACGTGTTCCCTCCGACGGTCAAACTGCCCGGCACCGCCAAGACATTCTTCCTGGGTGGCGCAGGTTCGATCTCCCTTAAAACGCGCACCGTTTCCCGCACCCCCGTTTTGTTCGGTTTTCTATTTGGTCTTTTTTTTTTTTTTTTTTTAATTTATTGTTGGTTGTTGATAACATACGCAGGGGAAAGAGGTTTGGAGATCCAGGGCAAATTCATTAAGTTTACGGCGATCGGGGTGTATCTGGAAGATAACGCTGTCTCGTCGCTTGCTGTTAAGTGGAAGGGCAAGAGTGCAGAGGAATTGACCGACTCTGTGGAGTTCTTCAGGGATATCGTTACAGGTAATACAATTCTGCTATAATTGCTACTTGCAATTTCTTTCACTTTTACATGGTACCGCTCTTAAGAATCTTTTGGTTAATTGGGTCTAGTTTATTTATATATATTTTACGCCATTAAAGAGAAAATGAGCGAAACGCCCTCTGCATTTGCGTTGCTCTTCATTTAGTAGAAACCTTATTCGATTTTTTTTTTTAATTATAATTATAAAAAAATTTGATTTAATTTAAACAGGAAACGTCCTTTTAGGCTTTTGAAGAAGAAAATTTGCATTTGGTTATGGGTTTTTTTTTTAAAAAAAAAAAAAAAAAACTAGCTTTGGCTAAAGCTAGCTCCTAGTTTTTAACAAATCCAGTTGCCTAAAAGCTAGAAGCCAATTGAGAAAGTTAAATCAAAACGGTAATGTAAATGAAAGTGATCAGTGGAGGCTTTTTAAATAAGATATAAAATATTCAATTGCCAAAAGTATGGTTTGATTGTGAGATTTTTGCCGAAGTTGTATTGGTATGGCTATGGAAGTTTTGGCAAGACATTAAAATGGGAGAGTGCGAGTTTGGGAGTTTGATTTTTGTTGTTGATGAAAAAATATATATTTTACATGGATAATGAGATTCTCACTTTCCTTTTTTCTCCTCCCATTTTCCATTAAGAAATTAATACATTGATGATGAAAATATGAATCAAATCTTTAACTTGACCCTTCTTTTTAAATGTCATGCCAATCCTTTTCATCGTTGTGCTCCAAAGTACAATTTTGGTAATGGCATGTAAATTGTATTCTTTTCTTCTGAATTTATTATAGTTATTCCAGTACTAAATTCGTTTGTCATTTACAAGTGGTAAATAAAAAATTTGGGATAAAAACAAAAATTAAGTCATTAGCGAGGCATTTTTGAGTAGAAAGTGGAAATTTTTTACTCATTGCATAGGCATTGTACAGAGCTATTTGAAATATTACAAAATTTTTCGCACTGGCATAGCACAATAGGAAATCAAGTGTGTTTACACGTAGTGGATGCCTTGGCACAATGTTTGACCTCTGTAAAAGAATGGGAAATGACTATTTGTTTTTTGGTGCACCAAGAAAGAAGGTCGTCAACCAATGTGATGAGAAAGGTCAAAATTCTGATTTCAGAAGTAAAGAAAAGTTTAGCAAATTTGTGTTTGCTATATGAAATTCTAATTCATGAGTGTTGTCTCCTCATTACATTTTTAGGTCCTTTCGAGAAATTCACACGGGTGACAATGATCCTACCGCTAACGGGCAGTCAATACTCAGAGAAAGTGACAGAAAATTGTGTTGCCCATTGGAAAGCTATTGGAACTTATACTGATGCAGAGGCCAAAGCCGTTGAAAAGTTTACTGAGGTCTTCAAGAATGAAAATTTCCCCCCTGGTGCTTCTATTCTTTTCACTCAATCACCCCTCGGATCATTAACGGTCAGTACATCCTTCCATTATTCCTTAACTCAGTCTGCTGCTTTATGTTTTAGCTCTTTCTATTGCCTTAATTTGAAAATGTCACGAATAATGTAATATATTGATGCCGAAAGCATGCAACCATCTTGTAATTCTTATTCAAAATTTCAACTTCCATGATTTGAGGAAAATGAGGATGCTAAAACTGAAGGGGGAGGGGTAAGTAGCCGAATAAAAGTTACATTTAATTAGTTAAGCAATTCATCTTAAATAAATAGCACCACATTCTTAATTTCAATTTAATCAATACAAACGCAACCTAAATGTTATTCCTGACTTCAGAAGGAGAATTTTTGGCTGTTGACAAAATGGCCACTTCAAAACATGACTCTTTTTTCTCCTAACTTGTGAACTTATTAAAAGAAAAAGAAGTCAGTGAAAGCTGCCCCAAAAAGTGTAAATGTTATTATTGATTCAAAAAGCAAAAAAAGGGTCTGTTGCCATTTGATTAAATTGCTAATTTTTTATTTTTGATTTTTAGTTTTTATGAAAGAAAAAAAAAAAAAAAAAAAAATTATAGTCTTAAGATCGAGCAAGCCATGACTCCCTTCCTAAGAAAAGAAATTATATTATTTTTTTTTTTTATCCACATAAAGTTTTTTATATATTTTTTGCCCATTTGAAAAAAAAAATAAGATTCAACAAATGAAATCCTAAAGTTTCTATAATTTTATATAATATGTATATAAAAAATAATATTCCTTAAAAAGATTATTAAAAAAATTGAATGTAGACAATGTAGTAATAATATATTTTTGTAATAAAAAATATTTTAATAATTTTTATTTTAAATTAATACAGTAATTAAACATGAAACTAAATTTCTTGTGGTAATAAAATTTTCTTTTATACAATTAAATTGAAATTTCATTAATCTTAGAAGGAAAAAAAGTTCATATTGATAAGAAATATTTAAATATTATTAGATAGAATGTTATATAAAGAAGTAGTAGAATTTTTATTTTTTGAATTAGTTTTTATGTTTGAAATGAGAGATTTATTATTTAATTATATTTGAAAGAGAGAGGTTTTTTTCGAAAGATAGAAAGAGAGACAGTGTCTTTTTCAGAGAGAGACAGAGGAAAATAGAGGAGGATGCTTTTTAAAACGGGGGAAAGAGATAAAAGATGAGAAGATAATGATGATTAAAAAAAAAAGGAACAGTGTTTTATAAAGAGAGAAAGAAGGATTTTTTTTTATAGAGAGAAAAAGACGAAAAGAAATAGAGATATAAATGAGTGAATGGTAATAAGCGATTAATTAGAGAAATATAATCTAGGCTTATGTGTAATAAGAAAGTAAGATAATTTTATTAATAATTAAAAATATTTAATTGAGTTGTAACAAATTAATATATTTTACTCTACCACTAAGTTCCTACCCTAGATTAAACTCTACGAGTGTGTAAGAGGTTTTGGAGACGTGGCAATTATCATGGTGACAAGTATTTCTCCTTTTTAATTTCTTTTTATATATATATATATATATTTTTTTTTAATTTTTAACTTTTTTTTGTGTGTTTTGTTTTTCATTTTGTTTTTTAACTATTTTTATAAAATAGCGACAATGGTACTCAGTTTGAAAGTTTTCGACTCAAAGAATATGATTGTCAAAAAAATTTGCCCATTCGATTAATCTTTTTTCAAATTTTTTATTTTTTTAATGAAATATACAAATTTTTTGAATATAGTAAAAGTGAGAATGTGTAATAGAGAGTTTTAGTGATTTATAGAGATTGTTGGAGATTTATTTTATTTTTTAGAATTTGTTAACACTCGAAACGCAGCCTTAATGATTTATGGATTTTATTTATATTCAACAATTTTTTTTAAATATTTATTTAAAAAAATTATACTAAACATGTCTAGAATCCACATTTAAATTGAAATTACATTAGAAGTAGGTGTTCAATAAATTTTTAACACAAAACATCATAAAAAATTAAAATTCAAATCAACGCACAAGATTTGACTAATATATACATATAAACTAATTCCCTATGATATATTCATTCAAATTAAAACCCATATCAACGCACAAGGTCTGACTAGTATATGGATAAACTTATTCCCTATGATTTACTTATCTAAAAGAGAAAAAAAATTGAAGGATATCCATATAAAGTTTGATTTTTTTTTTTAAATAGAGTAAAATTTAATTTTAGAGATTCTTTAATTAAAAATATTATACATTAATTTTTTGGTTAATTCTCTATAATAGAAATTTATAGCTATAGTTTACATTTAGGATAGCCAATCTAAAAATTTTCTAAAATAAAAAGTTGGTAAATACATGATATGTGAATTTTTGCACTACTCTCTCTTTATTTTAGAGGAGAGAAAAAGTTTAGAATATATGATATAGATGTAGTTTTACTTTAGTATATGTTGGGATTTGGTAAAAAAAATACGTAATTATTCTCCAATTTAAAATTCAATACATAAATATATTATGATTTGAATTAAATAAAACATTGGCAAATTTCTTAAATTATTTTTTAAGTCACTTTAAAATGTATAATAATGTTTCATTGAAGGATAAAAAATATTTTTTTACATCGATAAATTTTTGGGCAAGTTTTTTGGTTCATCAAAAAATACAAAAAAAATTTAATTTTTATTAATTTTATTCTAACTTTCTGCAATCAAATTTTATCACGTGTTATTATTATACTATTTTTTTTAACAAGAGTTGGTCATACAAATACCACCTAATAAAGCACAAATTCAATTAAATTTAATAAATTTTATTAATTTACACTTTGACTTAAAATACGAAAGATACATGTGCCAATTTTTGAACTAAAGGTGGTCTGTGAATTTTTTTTTTTTATCAAACTTCAATAAAATATAATGTGATTACCTAAAAATTTCGTACCATACAGAGAAAAAACATGCTCAGCCAAAAATCTCACTTGGCACACTGGGACAGGCATCGGAGACAGCGGCTTTAATTGCAATATTAGAAACGACACCGTTGTTATGCGAGTTCTGTTCTGTCACTTCGTTCAAAAGCGATGCAGCTATTTGTCCCACTCCGAACAAAAAAAAAAACAGAATAAATAAAAATTGAATGGGTGTAATTAATTAAAATTAAATGTGCAAAGTAGTATAAGTTTATGTTTATATAATATATTTAATTATTCTTGATGGAGCCTACAGAATAATTTAATTTTTATTTCAAAATTATATTTAAAAGAATACTTTAATTATATAATAGAATTATTTCGTAATTAAAAAAATATATTGGTCAACTTATTCTATCTCCTTGGGAAATTTTATAAATAATATTAATTTAAAGCAAGAGGCACATGCATGTTTTATCTTTTACTAAAAAAAATTTATTATAACAATTATAAATTTATTATGACATCTTTTGCTTGGCAAATATTATCCGTTTTAACCTGTAAATTTTTCATTCACAGATTTAAAACACATTTAACAAAATAAGAAATAAAACTACTTAAAAATTATTTCAGTTATTGACTTTTTTAATGTGGAATAATTTTGATAACATCAAATATAGATCTCACGTGAGATTTATGATCATAGTAATGAATATTTTCTCATTCTTATTAGTAATTCAATAGAAGTTTTTCTTATTATTTTTATTTTTTTTGGTATGAAGAAATTCTCAACCGTCGATCACCGTTCGCCGGTCATCTAACCGGACTCCAGCATTAACTCCAGCCAATCAAAGACCCTTATCCCTTAAACTCAATCTGTTGTATGAGTAGCGCCCAAGCGAGAATCAAATCCACAACTTAAGAAATTCTTCGAAAATTCTCCAAAATCTTGTGCTCATTTTCCATTCCACTGAGGTAAGCACTTGGGGCTAAGTTGCTTCTTATTACAAAAATATGTTAATACAAAAGCTTTACAAGTAAATCTCTCTCTCTCTCTCTCTCTCTCTCTCTCTCTCTCACACGAAGGCATTTTTGCGCAATTATATATCTTGTACACATTCTTTCTTGTCCATTATATCCTTAACGATAAAACAGAACAGCTTACAAGTAAAAATCAATTACGAAGAACAATATTAAGTCCAAATAAAGCTCATGATCAACAAAGACATATAAATAATATTCACAGTTATATGAACCGCACACTATACACACAATATATACATACAGAGGTATAATGAAAATAAGAGTAATAGTAATGTTGTGATTTGAAAATGAATAGAAAAGGTAGTAGTGTATTTTGAACTCTTCTGACCCTTTCGATACAACTTTCACAGTTCAAGTGCAACAAACATGGATTTTCTTTTTCTTTTTCAGCTACTAATTTTACCAAAAAGCAATCTGGAGGCCTCTAAAGTATAAAAGGGCGAATATATATATATATATATCTTAAAAAGAATCTCGATATTTGCCGGTCGCCGGTGAAATCCATAGTCACGGCCGCGTAACCGACTCAGCCAGTTTTCCGATTCGCTCAATGAGCTCCGGCGCCAGCTTCTTGGCCGGTTTCCTCTCCTTCTCGGGTCGGAAATCGAAGCCCAACGCGTCCGATACCTCCTCGGAGCTCCATCCAGCCTTCCGGAGCGAATCTGAGAACCGGTTCGCTTTCAAGAGCAAAGCGTCGAGGACCGCCTGATTGTCTAAAAGAATCATCTCTCCTTCGAAGAACCCAGAGGCCGACACGTGTACGATCTCGGTGACGTCCGATTCTTCCCATCCACCTTCTCTCAAGACCAACCCGATTTGCTCCATGTACTCTTCCACCCACTTTGGAATTTCGGATCGAGGCATGTCGAAGAACCGTTCCGGAGACGAGGACGAAGACGAATAAGACGAGTTAGAGTTCCTTCGCCGCCGATCTACTGCGGCGTCACTCCAAAATTCCACCCACCTCGGGGTTCTACCACCGCTCACGGCGTCGAGGCTTCTTCGAGAGAAATTCGATGACGACCCGGCGGATTTCTCGCTGACCGATCGTTGCTTTGAGAGAACCTGAGGGTCGGAGCTCTGGAACAGGGAAGACTCGCGCTCAAAGAAATCAGAGAGATCGAAACCACAGCAGAAGATTCGGTTTTCATCAACGAAGAAGACGGGGTTGCCAGCTAAGGAGGGATTGCAAGGAATGTAGCAAAGGTTGAAGATGGGTATCAAAAGGGGCGCTCGTTTGATGGCGTTTCTGGCGATTCTGAGCGCTTTTTCCGGGTCGGAGGGTCGCGGACCCCAAGACTTCGACCAAAGAGCGTTGCGGGCGATGTGGAATGAGATGGCGGCGATGGGTAAGTCGATTGAGGCACGGAGTTGAAGACGAGCAGAGCCGGAAGAACGCCAGTCCGGGAAGCCTGGGCCCACAGGCAACCCGGCGGAGAGTACGGCTTTGAGGTCAGGTGGGAATGCGAAGCCGAACTCCGCTTCAGCTCGTGCAAACTCTGCGTTGGACAAGCCAGGCTGGACTGGGATTCCGGAGCTCTTCAGGTGCGTGATGACTTTGTCGGCGAGAGCAGTGAAGGAGAGAAGCCCGTTCCGGACGGGAAGCGGGGCAGAGAGTGGTGGTGGGGCAGCGGCGGCTCTGGCGGAAAGACGGCGGAGGCCGGCCAGATGGGCCGGGTTAAGACCAGTCATTCTCCGGTCGACGTCGACCATGGTCGTATTCGTACCTTAACCGGTGGACGACAAATGATTGCTTTTGGTATGGAAATCTCTCTCGGGTCTTGAATCTGC
>JAVXUM010000037.1:32530483-32542250 GCA_035590655.1 Pouteria glomerata
ATTGCTACAACTTCTACGTTACCCCTTCATATTCTACAGTAAGTGGCATGCTATGATGTTCCCACCTCATTACCTCATAAGAAAATACTGTGTCAAATTTTTATGAATACAAAAATAGTGATACTCTATATAGTTATAAATTCCAGAGTCGTAAGAAAATATAGGGATACTCTATATAGTTATAACCTCCACTAAGTCATAAATGAGGTATGCGAGGTCCCTCTCTATATAGAGTATCACTATATTTTCTTCATCACTTATGATTATCATTATATAGAGTATCACTATATGGGTCTCTCTATATATAGAGTATCAATACAACAAGGTATCTACATTTAGGTATTACAGACTCTATATAGTTATAACCTCCACTTAGTCAACAATTCCTAATTACTTAAAAAAAAAAAAAAAAAAGAGTCACTGTGTGAAAGATATGAAATATATGAAAGATGTCATCTTACCAAGCTTTTAGGCACAAGGGGTGTCATGGGTATTAATTGCCTAGATTGCTTCATGGCCAATTCCTCAAGCCTCTGTGTCTTATCAGGTAGCTGCAAATTAAAGGAAACAATCTCCCATTAGACCAAGCTTGAGTATTCATTGCAAACAACACAGGAATAATCAGTCAATTACCTGGGGAGTAGTATGAGCTCGAGATGGAGCCTGCGACAATGCTTCAGCCATGTTAAGACCTGACATAGGACTTGAAGGCCCAGATGATGCACTTGCAAGTACACCTTGTTGAACAGATGATGGCCCCGGCCCACCGCTGCCAAGTATTGGGGGCACCTCTGCTAACGCAGAGGTCCAACCCTCACCACCAATCAAGCCTGAATTGCCAACAGGCAAGCTCTGTACAGCAGTGCTCAAACCAGGAGATGAAACTCTACCAATATCAGGCACTCCTTGCTTCTCTTCATTTCCAAGAGAGGGGAAATCCTTTTCAAAGGTAGTTTTCTGGATGTTGCTGGCGAGACTTCCCCCAGAAACCATACCATTGCTGCTATTGTGATTGTTTCCACCACCATTTCGCAAATCTACTGTGCCTCGGGGTAAACCCACACCTGGTTTCCCACACACTAGCGATCGAGAGCGCCTCAAGGTATCCTTCTCAGCCCTACTATTTAAGATATCCCCTAACAGATCAGAACAATCATCACCCCATGCTTCAACAATAACAGACCTCTCTTTTTCTTTATCTCGGTTCTTATCCCGGTGACTTCGACTGAAACTCCTATAAGGATGCTTCGAAGAACCATTACCACTTGAACCACGGCGAGAACTGGACGAAGAGGTGCGGTCCAAAAATGCAGAACGTGGAGAATCTTTATCACTTACGATTCTAGAAAACCTATTTCTTGTGGGATGTGCTGAGGAAAGAACATCTACAATAATAAAAAAGTAAAAAATCATAAATGCTAAATGTCAAAGAACAAACATAAGTAAAGGTCAATCAAAATAATGGCACTAGTATGAGAACCTGACTGAGAAGATGATGCAATATGGTGGGTTGAATTGCCGCCCCCACTGACACTTCCAGTAATTCTCAACCATTCTGGAACTAATGTGGGTTCACTTCTTTCCATGAGAAGTGAACATGATAAATATAATGAGAGACCACCGCTAGCTGTTATTCCAAACAGCTTCACACAAAATTGTTATTCTAATTTGAAAGGGCCAAAAAACCTAAATCAAGTTTATTCTCCCTACAAGATGGATCTTACTTTGCAATATTGCCTTCCCCCGAGTCACAGCCGCTGGGAGTAGAAAGTATCAAATCCTTCCAAGCATTATTCCAATGAAAGTCAAGGTCTTGCCCTACTAGAACAATCGAAAGAAGCAATCTCGAACACAATCAACCAAATAATTAATACAACAGGAATCGCAAGAACAAGACCGTCGCAACCACCCTGAAGCGAATAAATGATTGCGGATTACAAGAAAAAAAATCTTCCCTACGCCTCCATCTTCAGCAAAAAGACGGATTTGCACATGAATATAAAACACTCAAAAGACCCTCATTTCGCCCAAAACTCAAGAAGTCGATTATAGGAAAGACCTTAAATTGCGACGAAGACAAACTAAAGCCCTCGTTCCTCTACAATGGCTCACCAAAATCAAACAATGAAAACCCTAGAAGCCAAACACAATGACCGGATAACCATGAAACGATGAACGAGATAAAACCCTAGAATCCCAGTTCCGAAACCTAGGGTTTCGAAAGAACAAAATCTACACCCAAACACAGAAAATTCTGGAGAGAAACAAGGAGGAAGGAAGCCTACCTCCTGTGCGATTGATGTATAAGCCAGACACGGTAGTTTACCCGTAAAAGGATCGTAGAAAACCCTAACTGCTCCAATAACTGCCAAAGCAGGGATATATACGTGTATCTTATATATATCTATTCGGCAATGCAAAGAAATGCGCAGAAATGGAGGTATAATTGCAACGGAGAGATGTGTGGTGTAGAGAGAGAAAGAGGAGGCGGGGAAGGTAGTGATATTAGGGCAGATATATGTATACAGGGAGAAAGAGCGGGGTTAAATTTTCTGTTTGGGAGACTGAAGAGCAAGCGAGAAGCAGAAATGTACGAAGAACAGCCTCTTCTGAAGAAATGAATTTTCTTTGTTTGTGTATTTTATTTTCTTTCCAGGTTTGTTTTCTTGGACGCCAATAGAACTGCCGTACACAGCCAAACAACTTGACTTCTTCAAAATCTTCGGCTCTTCTTGGGCCGGCACTGTCCGGCAGGAAGGTCTGGGCTGGGCCTCACCATAAACTGTCAAATCCGCCCTAGCATATTATTCAGATTAGCCCATATGAACGAACTAACTATTTAATTAAAATATTTTTGTCACATTTTAACGTTAGAAAAAAATATTATTCAATGATATTTGAATTTTATATTATTATAATAAGAAAATTATAACTGTTTTTCAAACTCATTGGGCAAATTACTTTGTGAGGCATTAACAATATTATGTTTAAAAACACTAAGGTGGTATTTGGTTTGATTTTTATTTTTTATTTTCTATTTTATGTGTTTTATGTTTTAAAAATTCCAAAACATGGCAAAAAAAAATATTTTATTTTCCTTATTTTGAATTAAAAATACTCAAAATGATTTTTTGCCATTTTTCATTTTGGCTGCGTTTGGAGCTCCAAATAAGTTCAAAAAAGTTTAAAAGTAACACCTTTTTCAAACTCCAAAAAAAGTTTAAAAGTAACACATTTTTTAAAAATTCTGTCAAAACCCGTTGGAACGCATGCACCATTGTGGTGTGTTCCAACAGATTTTGGCAAAATTTTTAAAAAAATTGTACTGACTTTTGCACCAAAAAGTTTCACAAAACTCCAAAATTTTTAAAATTCTCCAATAATATTTTGCCACTTTTCACTTTATATAATTTTTAACAATTTTATATCAAATCAAACATAATCATTTAATCATCATTTCAAAACAACTTTTTACATTTCAAATCCCAAACTTTTTCACTTTTAAACTTTATTTGGAGATCCAAATGCAGCCTTTATGTGTAAACTTATTTTCTGTTTTCTAAAACAAAATTTGAAAGCACAAGTGACCAAATGCGCTTTAAACTGTTTCTCTTATTTTCAAAAGTTTAAAATGAAAAATGAGCTCAAAACAGAAAATAAAAAACAAAAACTAAAAACAAAAAATAGAAAAATAAGCCAAATGAAACCTATGTTTTGAGCTTTCTTATTTATTTGAATGCAACTTAGGCTCCTCGCTTCGCATAAGAAGATAAAATCGTGCCAAAACTTATTCACCCTAGCTCATCTCAAATAAAAGACTCACCACCTCCACTATAGTCAACCACAGAACTACACAAACAAAAACTCATTCAACACCCATAAGTTCAGCTGCTAAAGAAGATGCTCTCGTTCAGCAACTAATTAAATTCAAAGATATTATACTATTTTACTTCAATTTTTGGTTTTTTTTTTTTTTTTTGGGTAACAGGTTCATTTTTAAGGTTGTATTTCCTTTCTCTATTACGTATTGTGTTTGTGGTTATTGCTAACCAACATATGGTGTGATGACTCAATTTTTTTGTATTTCTTCTTTTGCGTACCTTTAGGATATATGTACTATTTTGTGGGGTATATTGAGTTGAGTTAACCCTTTAGGTTGGTGGTTGGGTTAGGTTTTGATCGTGATTGATTTTTGACCCAACATTTAGAAGATTTGCTAAGGTAGGGGTTGGCGTACACATAGACTGTGTTATCGCATAGCCTATGAGGGAGTCTGTTGTGTGCACAACTTGAGTATAGTCTCGTGCACATGAAATGTGTATTACAATGCGCATAGTGTGTTTGGGTTGTTTTTCATGCTAACGACACATTTTTTTCTCGTGCACATAACAATTATGATAACTTTCCTTCTTGTAATATTGACCAACCTTACCTACTTTTCATAGTCGGTCCATTGGGTCCTTTTCACGTGGATTTTTTTTCTCCTCGAAGCCTCTCATTTTCACAAGCCACATCTCCTTCACCCTTTCCTTTAATTTTGGTTTTGATGTGTGGGTATGTGTGAGTTGATGCTATGAGCTTCTAAGAAAGAAAGAAGAAGATTGGAACAAAGAAAAAGCTTTAGTGCATGTGTGAATTGGGCTCTAGTTTGGGTGAAGGTGTGAGAGGTAGTATTGCTCAGTAATGGTGTCCTGGTGGTCCGTTGGTGATTCTTTGAGCTAATACGTAGAGGTGGTGATAGCATGGTTTGTTCGAGCTTGGGTCAAACTCTGGTATGAGTCTCCTATCTATTGTTTCTCCTTTGTCTGGTTGTGGTAGGGTCGTTTTTGGTTTATGTATAAATTATTTGGTGTAGTATGATGCATTGAATGTAAAAAGAATGGGAAAAAAATAAGAAGATAATGTATATATATATGATTATGGTTATATGTATGTTACATATTATTTAGATTTGGGAATTAATGCTTTGTAGTATAAATTGACAAGTGGGTGTTGTGAAGTGGTGTTTTAATTTGCTTTGGTACTAAATAACATAAATTTATAGCGTTGTTATGATGAATTGAGTGAAGTAGGAATTATGGGCTTGAGAACGAATTTAGAGTCCAAAATTTTAGTTTTCGACTGATGATCAGTTGTGCGCCTATCAACGAGCTGGGATAGACATGTGCATGAGAGTTTTTCTCATAAGCTTGAGGTGTTTGACGTGCACACGACATTTCTGACTTAGGCGTGTGCATAATTTAGGGCAAATCTAATTTCTTGTTCCTTTTCATTTGTTATTAATGCACACTCAACTAGCAAATTTATTATGTTTTAATTATTTAAGTGAAATTGGTGCTCATTTATTTAAGTTAATCGAAATTATAGTGTCAACACAGAGAATTATTTTGATGAATTGAGAACAATACTATGAGGTTGAGTTATGAAGATTGGTGCAAGTGTGGTATGTGGAACTTAAGTTCCTAAGATGGTGATGATATTTATTTGATCTTGTTGAGTTGGCAATCCCAGGCTGGGAAAGTCCAACTTGACTTTCTAAAGCTCATTTGTGGTGTTTACCAATTAAATGGTTTACAACCATTCATTCTTTAAATGTTCGGCTTGTCATCAATAATTAGGTTGGCCATTTTTGGTTTGTAAGTTCCTTTGCTTAAATATATATAGAGGGCATGGGGAACGAGAAAGCTGTGAAAAAGAGGGAAAAAAAAAGGCACAGAAAAGGAAAAAACAAATAAAATAATTAAAGTGTAGAGAAGTGTGAGAGAAATTAAATATATAGGGTGAGATATATTTTTGGTATTTTGTATCTCAATTTTGGTATCGAAATATTTTGTATCTTTCTCACATTTTGTATTCTTTTTTTGTCATAGTAAAATACTTCTCCCGTCTTCGCCCATAGACATAAGCATTACACCGAACCACATAATTCGTCGTATCTTTGTGTGTTGTAATTATTTTTATTTTTGGACCATAATTATTTTTCATACTTTATTACTATATTAATCTCAATTTGTCACAACAAACTAGTATCAGACCAAGTTATTTTTGTTGAGATTTTATTATAACAACTGCTAAATATGAAGTGGTAAAATTTGATAGGAAGAATAGTTTCGATTTATGGCGCGGAAAAATGCGTGTTTTGTTAACCCAATAAGGCTTGCACAAAGCCTTGGATGAAAAGGAAAAACTCTCTACAATAATGTCAAATGAAGACAAATTAGATTTCGATGCTAAAGTACTAAATGCAATTCGATTATGTTTAAGTAACAAGGTACTACGAGAAATTGCAGATGAACAATTACAGTAAAATTATGGCTCAAATTGGAGAGTTTGTACATGATAAAGTCTCTCACAAATAAGTTGTATTTAAAAGAGCATCTCTACACTTACACATAAAAAGAAGGTGCACCCATTCAAATTCACCTTGACAAGTTTAACAAAATTGTCATGGATTTGAAAAATATTGATATTTAAAATTAATAATAAAGACCAAGCTCTTATTGTATTATGTTTTCTACCTCTATCATAAAAGTATTTTGTTACAACAATACTTTGTGGCAATGATACTATTTATATGAAAGCTGTCAAAGTATCCTTATTATCAGAAGAATTAAGAGCAAATGTGTCTGCGGATGGAGGCAAAGATTAGGTCGAGGGTCTAATAGTTAGGGGAAGGACACTAGAGAGAAATGATCCTAACAGTAGCAACAGAGGTTGATCCAGATCAAAAAAAAATTAATGCTACTGTTGCAAAAAAATTAGGCATTATAAGAAAAATTATCTGAAGCTCAAACAGAAATATGAGAAAAGAGTTACGGGTGTTGTTGAAGAAAATTCGTATAATGACAGAAATATTTTATCAGTGGCGATCGTTCGTGGATCTTCAAATGAGGAGTGGATTCTTGACTCAGGTTGTTCATTGCATATATGTCCTAATCAGAATTGGTTCACGACATACCAGTCGATGAACGATGGTATAATTTTAATTGGAAACAAAACACCTTGTAAAACTGTTGGTATTGAAACAATTTGAATTAAGATGCACGAACGTATCATAAGAAGTTTGACAAATGTCTGACACATGCCAGATTTGAAGAAAGATCTTGTCTCCCTTAGGATTCTCGATTCTAGTGACTGCAGGTAAATAGCTGAAGGGAAAGTCATATGAGTAACAAAAACAGCTTTGCCAGTTATGAAAGAAAGGTTGACTAAAAACTTTTATGTACTTCAAGCTAATACAGTTCTTGAAGATGCGGCTGTCTCATCATCAGTAAGTTCAGATCATGACACTATCCAGTTATGGCATATACATTTGGGGCATATGAGTGAAAAGGGCATAACAATGCTAAGCAAACAAAGTTTCTTATGTGGTCAGAGAATAGGAAAGTTGGAGTGTTGTGAACATTGCGATTTAGTAAAAAATGTAGAGTCAAGTTTAGTAAAGTCATTCATAGAACTAAAGGTACACTGGACTATATCTATTTTGACCTTTGGGGTCCTTCTTGAGTTTCGTCAAAAAGGTAGATCGAGATGTTTTGTGATCTTTATTAATAACTACTCAAGAAAGTCTGGATTTATTTTTTAAAGCACAAAGATAAAGCATTTCTCAAGTTTAAACAGTGGAAAGTTATGATTGAGAAATAGACAGAAAAGAAAATTAAGCGTCTTAGGACTAACAATGGTCTTGAGTTCTATTCAGAAGAATTTGATGAGTTCTACAACAATGAAGGGATCGTGAGGTACCGTATGGTTAGGAAAACACCCTGGCAGAATGGTGTAGCAGAACGTATGAATATGATGCTTTTGGAAAGAGTTCGTTGTTTGCTCTTTCATGTTGGTTTGGGAAAAGATTTTTGTAATTCCTCGAGTTTTTGGATTAATGTAAATGAAAAGTTTACAATGCGTTTCGGAGGTAATAATATGGTAATTAGGTAATCTTAAGTGTTAGTAGTGACTTAAAGTATAGAAATTTGGGAAAGATAGCAAAACGGTCAAAAGTTAACAATTCAACACAAGTCAAGGTGCTATCGACACACAAGCCCTTTCTCAATGGGACGCACGAGGTGGGAAGCTCTTGGGCGTCTGAGTCCTTGGGCGCACGAGGGAAAGAACCTTGGGCGCCCGACCTGTAACATACGTCACAAGTATGGCGTGTTGTGGCTTGGACAACTTATACCATGCCCTATACTCCCTAGCTAGCTTAGGGTGATGAGGAAAGCCTTAAGTTCCTATTGAATACTTGGGGACCAAGATAATTTGCATATATGTATGTATGAGTGACGAAAGAGAGAGAGTTTGGTGATGGGGAAAAAGGAAACCAAGAGAGAAAAAAAAAAAAGAACGGAAAGGAAACCGAATAAGTCTATGAATTGGTAGGTGGTTCTAACCTCAACCAAAATCAAATTAAATTTAGAATAATGCAATTAAGTATTCAATGAACTTATTTATGTGATTTGTTTGTGGTTTAGATCAAAGAGTAAAGAGATTGAATCATTTAAAGTTAGAGACTTGGAAATCGGAAACTCACTATCTTCTTGCTCTTTGCTTGAGGTAAGCATTTTTGGCTTTATTCTTTTATATGTATTGTGTAACAAGGGTTAGGATGATATTAGTATAAATAATGTATATTGTAGAAGAAAATGGTGGAAGAAATTGAGAATTACATACACATATATACGTATACATAGGTTCATTAGAGGAAAATGAGTTTTAATCAATAGAAGGGTTGATTGCTTATAAATGTTTGAATTGGTTATGACAACTGAGACCCATAAATCATGTGAAGGTATTAAAATAGAGAAACATCTTGAGATTGGACTAAAATTAAACAAATTTATGGTTAGAGGAGATGAAAACTGTGGAACATGAAAACAGAGCATGAAATCTAAACTTTAGCTTAAGCTACGGGTGCACGAGCCATGAATTAGCGGAGCACCCGCCATCTTGGGCGCACGAGGAGGTCCTTCATGGGCACCTAGGACCTTAAGCGCATGCCTTACTTCATGTTGGGCGCCCACAAAGTATGGTCTAGTTTCCTAATTTAGTTTATTTTAGATAGTTTATAAGAAGAACACCTAGAGATCGATACTATGTTATTACAAGAAGAACACCTAGAGATCGATACTATGTTATTACTTCATATTTAACTTGATGATTAGGTATGATCTAATAAATTAAAAGGATATTAAATACTCTTAAAATATTGATAAAAATACTTGAAATGTGATGTTGAGTTTTGGAAATGAACGTGGCAAATAAATAAGACTTGTGCTAATAAATAAAATGATTGAAATGTGATAGGTTTATTTGAAAACTTGAAATGTGACTTTGTGTTGACGAAGAATATGAGATGATGAATGGTGAACGATGATTGTGAGAACATAAAGTGAATGAACGATTTGTGGTATACCCGGGAATGTGGTGGGGTACGGGAAAATAGGAAGGGTCATGAGTTTACCCTCAGGTTGAAAGCCCCGAAACCTGCGTGGGGTTTGGTGTTCATGCCAATGGATTAGTAGCTCATAACATGACGTAGCGATTTACCGTTTCCATTAGGTCTGAATCCATAAAAGATGATATGTGTTTTGGCTGATCATGGCCCAATGTAATGGTCCTAAACGACGACGTGTTATGTACCCAATTCCCGATGACTTGTTTGAAAATGGATATGTGATTGAATGATCTGGAAATAAAATTATGATTGAATGATCTGGAAATGAAATTTTAGTTGAATGATTTGGAAATGAATATGTGATTAAATAATATATAAATAATGATGTGAATATGAGATGCCATTGGATTTAACGTTGAGAATCTAATAATGAAAGATAAGTTAACAATTTGTGTTATTTTGAGGTTATGTAGTATAACGATATACTTATACTTGAATTCGTTATTTGTTGATATAAATGAACAGTCATGATTAATTGGAATTGTTTAAATATGTCTGAATAAGTGATTGAGGAATGTGTAAAGATAATAATTTGATGATGTGGTATTAATGAATTGAATATTGCGTATTTAACTATGAATAGTATTGGGACCTAAATTATATATATATGATGATGATATGTGTGAGCTTAATAACTGTAATATTGGAATTATGTTACGTTATGAATATGATCTTGAGACTGGTTATTGACATTTATAATAATTTAGGATATTTAGTTATAAAGTACACTAGGGCCCCGTTTGGTGGCACCAAATTTTAACTACTTTTGTACTTTCTTCTAATTAAATTTAACACATATCACCTTTATATCAAATCAACTGTACTTTTGCTGTACTTTTTGCCAAATTGTTTTATTTCAAACACCCCCTAGGAATATGATTATGGGATTAATAGAATATGGTTTATCATTACTTTGCACATATATATGTTATTATGAAGTTACATGGGCACAAGTGGACCCGTGCTCACATCCTTACAAATTTTATTCCACGAATAGATTCAAATAACTAGATGGGTGCATGGACAGAGTTAGAAGTGCATATGATTGAATAATTCCAGACTTAGTGAAACTTTTGACTTTACTGAAGTTAATTTCCTTTATGGAATTGTAATACTATTGTATTGAGAGAGAATTAATCATTTGGATTGTAAGGGTCATAAGGCCTAATTAATGTATTAAATGTCGAAATGTATTAAAGTAATTGGCCAGCAATAGCCAAGGTTTGGATCATGTTATTATTATTTATGTTTGGGGTTCACTTCTAGATTGTTCTAATACTCTGATCAGGAAAATTGTATACTTAGTGCATGTTATGTATGTTTATCACTCACCATTCAGATCACGAGATCCGGGCCATGACAATTTTTAGGCTGAAATAGTTTTCATAGCTTGTTAACTGATAAATCGATCTCTATCAACTTCTATTAAGTGCAAGACTCCTGAAGAGATATGATCAGGTAATCCTGTAAGACTCCTAAAGTTCATTTGTGGTGTTTCCCAACCGAATGGTTTACAACCATCTATTCTTTGAATGTCCAGGTTGTCATCAATAATTAGGTTGCCCATTTTTGGTTTGTAAGTTCCTTTGCTCACATATAAATAGAAAGCATAAAGAACAGGAAAGATGTGAAAAAGGAAAAAGAAAAAAAAGTGCGGAGAAGAAAGAAACAAAGAAAATAATTAAAATATAGAGAGGTGTGAGATAAATTAAATACATAAGGTGAGAGATATTCTAGGTATTTTTTTATTTTAATTTTGGTACCGAAATATTTTGTATATTCTCATATTTTGTATTCTCCTTTTATATAGTTAAGTACTTCTCCTATTTTCGTCTGTAGACTTAGGCATTACGTCGAACCACATAATTTGTTGTGTCTTTGTGTCTTACAATTTTTTTATTTCTTACCCAAAATTATTTTCCATACTTTATTACTATATTAATCTCAAATTGTCACAATATGCCCCCGTTTGGTAACGTTTCCGATTTCTGTTTTTCTGTTTTCGTTTTCAAAATTTTGATAACTTACAACAAAAACATGTTTGTTAAAATCTGTTTCCGTTTATTTGTTTCCAAAAAGATGAAAACGACAACAGAAAAATAAAAACAGAAAAAAGGTATTTTCACTCGTATTTTCTTTTTCTATTTCAAATAGTTTGACCCATTTCTAAACATTATCCATTTTAATATAATATAATACAATACAATATAATATATATATAATATAATATTATTACTATATATAATATATATATATATAATGTATTAACTTATTATAATACAATATAATATATAATATAATACAATATAATATAAT
>JAVXUM010000037.1:32574029-32585692 GCA_035590655.1 Pouteria glomerata
CATAATCTAAATTTAGCTAGGTTAAGTTAGGTTCACCTACTAAATAAGAGAATAAGTCTAGTGTTTTTAACACAGCCTTCCCTGTGGAAAGAACGACTGGTACTCCTTTCTGTTTTCATAAATTTAAATTTGCTATCTACTACAACCTGTGCACTTGTGGTTTAAGGTCACATATGAATGCTGAGGAAGTTGTGAAAGCCAAAAAGGATAATGAGGTGACCATATCCTGATCTGATAAGAAGCGCTATAAAAAATCCAAGAATGATCAAGAATCAAAGGTATTCAAGGTTCGTGGATCGGTAGACAGAGCTAATTACCGGAAAGATTAGTTTGGGAAGTCATCTGGAGACTTCATCCCATTGAATTCATGAATTGAGCAGGTATTTTATGCTATCCAGAATGACCTAGAGTTCAGATGGCCAAAGATAAAGGCCCCACTGGACTAAAGAGACAAGTCCAAGTACTATTTGTACCATCGAGACCATAGGCACAACACAGAAGGTTGTTTCAATCAAGCTATGGTATGTCATGAATGGAAGGATGGTGTGCCAGCAATGAATCCTGCTCTCGCCGGTTCTGCTAGCTGTTAAGCATCTATCCTCTTGTTTGGCTTTATTTACTTGCTCAATGCCTTTTTCTTATCTTTATCGGGTCTTTCTGTCTGATGATGGTTCTAGACGATTAGTAGAAGATCTAATTAGGAAAGGAAAGTATAATGGATTTGTAGCTCAACGACAGAGGAAAATAGGAAAAAATTGGAGGACGCCGCCAAGATGGAGTCTCCTATGGGGAAGCCCTGGAAGGGCACAACTAACCCAGAGACCGTTGGGAGAAATAAAGGTTATCTTGGGTAGATTAGGTAGAGAAGGTGAGTCCGCGATAGCAAGAAAGAAGTACGGATGGAAAATGTGTGTGGACTTCATGGACTTAAACAAGGGTTGCCCCAAAGACAGTTTTCCACTTCCCGTGATAGACTTACTAGTGAACTTGATGGCTGGATATTAGGTACTTTCTTTTATGGATGCTTTTTCAGGTTACAATCAAATACGGATGGCAGAGTATGACCAAGAACACATGGGTTTCGTTACGGACTGAGGCCTTTACTACTACGAACTCATGCTCTTTGGCCTAAAGAATGCAGGGCTATCTACCAGGGGCTCGTTAACTTGATGTTCAAGTCACAGATCAGGTGTAACGTGGAAGTATATGTCGATGACATGTTGGTGAAAAGCAAGTAAGTATCCAGCCATGTAGCTGACCTAGAGGAAACATTCAACACGCTCTGAAAGTTTCAAATGAAGCTAAATTTGGCAAAATGTGCCTTTGGAGTAGCCTCTAGAAAAATTTCTCGGGTTTATGGTATCCAACCGAGGTATCGACACAAACCCAGAAAAAATCTAAGTTATTCTATAGATGCAGTCACCTTAGAATACCGAAGAAGTACAAAGATTGGTGGGTCGAATAACTGCTCTCAACAGGTTCATCTTGAGGTCTTCAGATAATTGCCTCCCTTTCTTCAAAATCCTCAGAAAAGCTTTTGAGTGGACGGACAAATGAGAGGAAACTTTCCAACAGCTAAAACAATACTTGGGGGTCGTGCCACTAATTAGCAGGGCTACACTCTCAGGGAGCTACTTTATTTGTATTTGGCAGTATTAGCCACGACAGTCAGTTCAACTTTGGTGAAAGAGAAAGATGGTGTGTAGAAGCTTGTGTATTATACTAGCCAAGTTTTGCGAGGAGCAAAAGAAAGATAATCGAAGATAGAGCTACTGGTGTTCACGTTAATAAACACAGCTCAAAGGCTGAGGGCGTATTTCCAGGCCCATACCATAGTAGTCTTGATAGACCAACCACTGATGAATGTTCTTCACAAGCCGAAAACATTGAGACGATTAGTTAAATGGTCGATAAAGCTTAGTCAATTTAACATATAGTATCGACCTCGTGTGGTGATCAAAGGCCAAGCTATGATAGACTTTATAGCAGAATTTATCGTTATAATGGGGGAACAAATTGAAGAAGAAGTTTTGCCTGAGGTCTGGATTTTGAATGTAAATGGCTCACTAAAAAAGGATGCAAGTGGGACAGGTATTGTCTTGGTATCCCCAGAGGGCCATAAGATTGAATATGCACTTCGGTTCAACTTTCCAGCTTCCAACAACGAAGCCAAGTATGAGCCCTTCATAGCTAGGCTACAAATTGCTCGGAGAATATGAGCAGACCAACTGATTGTGTATAGTAACTCCCAGTTAGTAGTTGAGCAAGTGGATAGAGAGTATAAGGCCAGAAAAGAAAAGATGGTAGAATACTGTCAACTAGCCAAGAGCTGGGCAAAGAAATTTTAAAGATCAAGCTTGAGAGAGTACCCAGAGAGCAGAACGAGATGGTAGATCAGTTAGCAAAGATTGTCTCCTCAAGGAATAAGATCCAAACATACCAATGGAAATCATTCAGGCACCGAGCACTCAATCGGCGATGGTACAATAGATCGAGCTGGAGGTTGCATGGCCTCAACCCATAAATGAGTACCTCGAGAAATGGCGTCCTATATAGGAGGGGCCATACCCAACCATTGCTTCGATATGCCAACGAAGAAGAAGCCAAGTATGTCCTCAGGGAAATCCACGAGGGTGTTTGTGGATGATTGAGCTGTAAATATTACTTATTTTTCCATTTAAATACATCACATAAAGTATTTAAATGATATAAAACCCTTAATCTGTGCAGAATTTGCTTTCATTAGTTAAGTTTGAAGAACATGAAGATTATATGCATAAAGGAGAGCATATTGCGGTTGTTGAGGAAGAAGGTTGGATGCATTGGAGTGCAAGATATCAGCTGAACATTGCCCTGTGAGAAGAAGAAGACTTTCTATTTGAATTCAATATCAAAAGTGATGAAAACTGCAAGCTGGAAATTCTGGGAGCAGGGGACTTCGAATAGGCTGAGAGCATATTCGAATACTGTCACTGGATCAGAAAATTCTGCACAGCAGAACCTATTCGAATACTGATGCAGAGTTATTCGAATGCTGTTTTAAAATGATGAAAATAGATTCCATGTGTCTCAATTTCTCACGTGATGGAGATCCACATGTCAAGCAAGGGCAGATCTGGAAAAGGAGGGGAATCAATTTTCCGTTAGTGGGAGAAACTACCAGAAGAGAGAGAAGGAGCGGGGTAGAACAAGATCATCCATCATCATCCAGAACCGCAGCTGTGGAGGGAGAACAATGGAGAGATAACAGTAGATAGAGAGAGAAACTGATTATTTTTCTATTTTTTTTTTAATTTCCATTACTGAATTTTAGATATGAGTTTAGTTTTCTGTTGCAATTTTAAATTCCAGAACACTGTTGTAACTAATTTTAATTTGAAGAACATTCAGATTTCAGATTTCAATGTCTTTCCATTCGAATTTCATTTCCTGTTTTGAGTTTTAAAATATGATCAGCTGAGTTCATCTTGGGCGAAGGCAAAGACAATCTCCTTTCTAATGAATCTTAAGATGCCGAGCCTCATGGATAAATTTTGAGTTATTCAATTATCAATTTGGTTTGTTATTGATTACATTAGAAATCATTGAAGCAAGACTCGGTTCACATAAATTTGTATATCTTATTGAGAAGTTCATAAGTGTTGCTTAAATTAGAACTCTCATTGCTATTTTGTATGTGGGTTACTAGACTTAAAACACTTATTGTCCTTAAAATAGGTTATGCACATTAATTGTTGAATCCATAGTTTGTTTCAATTGAAATAAATTTTCTCCAAACCTCATTACAAATTAAATTGGTAATTTGCAAACTCATGGCATCTAAGGTGAATTGGATTCGGATTGAACTTGTCTTGCCCATTTCTCATTATTAATTATTAGCTAAATATAATTTTCAATTCTCAGCACTTTCTTAAAAATCAACAATGACTTCAAATCAGATTTCTATTTATGTTTTCCCATTCATGTGGGTTGTGTTTTTTACCAATCTTTTCATTAGATTCATTCACTAACATTGCACAAAAGATCCCTGTGGAAGATAACTCGGTATTTACCGATTTAAATTTTGTTACAACAATACCTTGCACTTGGGAGAATCTATCTTAATTCTCTTCACTCACTAATTTTAATTATGGATTTGCATTTTAGGGTGAAGTAATTAAGAATAACAAGCAATACTCAATTAAAAAATCTAAAGTCAAGACTAAGTTCTCAATAACTCAAGCTATTTCATGAGTTAATTACACTATCCAAGTACTAAGATATAAGAGGGATGATTCAAAAGAGAGTGAAAATAAAGCTGCACATTTTAGAAATTTTTTATAAAGTATATTTTGATACCCTTTCAATGTATTAAGTATAAATTTTGACCCATAAATTGGATTGGTGCTATTTATTTTTTTAGTTAAAAATAATATTTGAAGGGCTAAAACTCTGGTGTTTTAGCCTTCTCCTAAATCTGTTATCTTAAGAGTCAACAAAGACAACAAATTTTCATTCGCACCCTTATCCAAGTTTCAAATGGTAAGCCAAACTTGTTCTTGGGCCATCCGAAAGTCAATCATACCTTAGCCAATTTTTTGTTGATTTTTGCTAAAATTCAAGAATAGCTTATATTGTTTTCACTCGATGTGAACAACCTATCTAGAAAACTCGAATCCAAGTTTTTAATCGAAAAATTTATATTTTTTGATACGAGAAGTATATAAATTTTTAGGTCATATTTGATTTATGAAATGAGATAAGGTGGAATGCAACATCCAAAGTAATGATATCATCGGAAAAATATTACACCAACTTAGGGGTCGTTTGGCGTAGTAAAATTCTCTGAAAAACTCTGAAAAACTCTCAAAATCTTTAAATTTCTCTAACACTTTTTACACATTCACACTTATTACAACTCCAAAAAAATTTACATAACTTGAGTTCAATTAAAAAAGAACCTGTAATTTTTTTTTTAATGTGATCACCGTCATCCCGGCTACCAAACAAGACCCATATTTAATATTTTTAAAATTAATTTGAATTTCGTTTTGACGGGTTCCATCTTTGTGTTCCGACGGGATGCCCGTGGGAGGAACTCGTGCGGACGCCAATTCGCTTAGCGTTCGGACGTGATCTTCGTCAATGCTTGCCGGAACCGGCTCAAATCGTCGGGACGGTTAGTTCGTTGCGTCCGGACGACACACCATTTCACATGATAGGGAGCTTGCGTCAATACCCGTCCGGACGAGATGCTCCACAGGCATGCAGACAAGCAGTCAACTCGGAAGGCAGCACTGATTGAAACCACGGTGCTCACGGGTTTAAAGGAGAACAAAAAGGAAGTTCGGACGAGAGCAGCTGCAAGGTGACCCGAATGAGATGAGGTGCAGTGCAAACAGTCTCATGCCTTCACGTGAATGAAATTTGGAAAGAACCAGCAAAACACACTTCGTGAGCACGGTTTCACGTGCGGCTACAGGTCCAGTGAGAGAGAGAGAGACGGAGGGAGGGAGAGAGAGCTGGTGAAAAAGTCGGTTTTCACGTAAAAAATGAGACCAGTCGGGTTACCTCTGAGGTCGTTTAATCGAATGAAGAGCAATCAAGTTGGTGTCTCTGATTCTGGGTCTTCGCCGAAGGAGGTATCGTCTCTCTGAAAAACTCTGAGCTCTTGTTGGATCTCTCTTCTCCCGTGAGCTTCGCAGCCAATATGGAGCAGTTTTTCTCATTTTTTCTTGGGTAGTACTAGTGATTGACGGCCAGCTACCAATTACTTGAGTGAGTTGCAGTTTTCCGGACGGTTGCACAGTGAAGTGCTGGTGAAACGTTGCCGTTTTTGCTTAAATAAAGGTTTTGAAAAAGGAAGGTGGCTGCTCAACCCATTAATGCGTTCCGACGAGAAAAAGATGATGGGAATGTAATTTTACTGTTCCTCTCTGAAAATTGCGGTTTATAATGGTTATGCCAAACACTTAAAAATTTACCAAACCACAATTTTCGTTGTTTTTCGACACACCAAACACCCCCTTAAGCTTCATCATCTGTTTGGTATGGATAATGTGTGCACTATCATGTGTTTTACCAGTCACATATTTGCTTAACTAATAAATGTAATGAGATAAGAATTCAGAAACTAAAATACCTATCCTTTGCAAAATTGAAATTATATTTTTTAAAATAATTAAAAATAATGTAATTCCTAAATGAAAAATGAAAATAAAAAATAAAAAATAATTATTACAAAGTTTGTGTTATTTTTTATATATTATAAATAATATACTTATATAAAAATTATTTTTAATATAAGGTAATTTGAACGGAATATAATCTAAAACTTCATATGCTTAAGCTCGCTGCCAGACCAACATATACTTGAAGAAGTTCCCCCCAACCTCTGATGCACATTTAGTCAATCAAAATAGTAATTTTCTTGGCACTAAAAAAATAAAAAATAAAAAATAAAATTACATGTTTTACATGCTTTTCAAAATGCTGTATTACAACTCATACAATCAAAGTAAGTAATTTGCAAGCAACAAAGAGGTTTTAATATTAGGAGTCATTTGGTAATGTTGTAATTTTTTTTTATATTTATCTATTTATTTTTTAATTTTTTTGTTATCATTTTTTAAATAAAATTAAAACTACTTTTAGAAATGTAATTTTATTTACAGTTACTATTTTTTTATCTTCATAAAATATTTAATTTTAGTAGCTTTTAAAAAATTAAGTGAGTTTAATAAATATATTTCATATTAATTAAGTTAACTATATTGTTCATTAAAAATAATTGAATAAAATATTATTATTATGTCATTTAATCTGGTAAATATAAAATATATTAATTATAATTTAACTATTTTATTTACTAAAAGTAATTGAATAAAATATATTTCATAATAATTTAAATAATTGAATTACGATTTTTATTAAAAATAATTTAATAAAATATATTTCATGTTAAATAAATTAACTATGTTAAATTAATTATTAAATTTAAGTTAAAACAAGTAATTTAATTTTCTTAATTGTTAAAAATAATTTAATAAAATGTATTTCATATTAATTAAATTAATTTTATTATTTATTTGAAATAATTTAATAATATAATTCTTATTAATTAAATTAATAATTTAATTTAATTACTTATTAAAAATAATTTAATAAAATATATTACATTTTAATTTAGATAATTAATTTAATTTAATTATATTATTTATTAAAAATAATTTTAGTTTAATAAATTATTTGAATAAAATATTTCATTTTAATATGATCAACAAAAATGAGCAAGAGTTTTTAAAATCGACAAAATATACCTAATCAAAAAAAATAGAGTGAAAATATTTTTTTTTTTAAGTTTTTTTGTTTAAGTTTTATTTTTTTTGAAAATAAAAAAATATAAAAAAAATTAATAAATATGTTTCTATTATTAATTTATAAAATTTTAAAAATATAAATAAAAAAATAGAAAATATAAACATTAGCAAATCGGGCATTCCGGTTTTTTACCAAGAAGAAAGCTCCCAAGCCATGACCCCAGAAGGAAGTAAGCTGCCATTGAAGAGGTCTCCGTATCTTCTTCTTCTTCTTCTTCTTGAACTTGTTTGTTCAATTATTTTATACAAACATGTATTTATAAAAATTTCATATTTTTATATATTTGTATGATAATTGTTTAATTGTGCCTATAACTTCTGCTTTTTTCATTATTTTACTTAGGATGCTTTTGATTTGCTATAAATTTTTGAAAATATCTGAAAATTTTTTAAAATTTTTTATTTTTTATCTTATTATACAAATTATGAATTTATAATTTATCTCACTTTATCTTATTTTATTTTATTTTTTATCACCCTAAACAAACTCCAAACAATTTTGCATTTAAGGGAAGAATTTGAAGAAACTGGAGGGTGTCGAGTAGAGATATTTGCTTTGCTCTTCTTGTTTCCACAAAGGACCGTTGCGTTATAATTCTAATTATGTGGTATGCCCCAGATACTTTTGGAATTTACTAGACAACATATACAAAATTATTTCTCAAAATAACAAATTTATTCAATAAAATATATTCATGCCTAGAGGCTTCCCTAATTGAAATACCAATTTATTTAAATTCTGATAATTTTGATTAATTGGAGTAATTTGTTAATTATTAAAAAAAAAAAAGAACAGAAATTGTGATCTATTTTGCCCTAATTAAATTGCTATTATGTATATTTATTTGGAAATTTGTTTTGGGCTTTCGTCTTTTTCTTTCTTTCTTTTTTTTTTTTTTTTAACTATTGGGCTGAGCTAGGGCTGCGAACCGACCTGTTTTCCACGGTGACCCACTTTGTAATTGTTAAAGCATCCCCGTTACTTGCTGTGACAAAAGCCATTCTAGTAGAAAGGAAGAACAACTTTTTTATTTAAAAAAAAAAAAATCCTATTTTCAAAATGTGTACATAAAGCTCTGTTTGGCACGTTTAAATCAATTAAAATTTATTAATTTTTATCAATTTATTATATTTTCTTTTAATCAAATTTTATCACAAATTGCTGGGAACATCTTTGTCATCCAAAAAAAAATAATAAAATATGAACATAAACACTTGAAAGGTTAAAAATACGAAGAATACGTGAATAGAAACGCTTGAAAGCTTAAAAATACTTCACAAAAGCCGTAGAACATTTCCAAACAGTAGTATGTGCAAAAAGTCTGATCTGACAAGGGAAAAAAAATCATCCTCTGTTGTCCCACCCCTACTGAGCCTTAAGCTAAACAATGCCGCTGGCTCTTGAAACCTCAGTCCCCATCGGACGGTCCCAATTTTATCATTATTAGGGAATAAAAATGAAAAAACCTAAAAACCTACATTTGACTTTCATTGTATGGGGTTTTAACCTTTCAGCCATTTGTTTTCCCCTTTCTTATTTAACCTTCCATTACTCATTAATACTCATAATGCTGCAAAAAAAAAAGTTCCCCCCCCCCCCCATACTTCAGTCTTAATATTGATCGTGAAAATCAAAATAAGAGGATATATCAATTATTAAGATAAATTATATTTTTTTTACCGTATTACATTTTACATTAAATTTTGTATCGGTCTATTTATTTAGCCCGATATATTTACAATCAAGTTTTAATTTAACAAATTCCATCTATAATTGAAAAAACGCCACGCGATCATCATCCGCCGTCGACGCATGATTTTTTTTTGTAAATTAATCCAACATAAGGCTTAAATTGATATTTGACCGGGTAGACTTGATCAAATTTAAATTTGCACTTGCCCGAACTTGGCCTAATCACGTGGACTTAAAAATGTTTTCCAGACCATTACAAAATATAGGTGGAATTTAGTTATTAAAAAAAAAAAAAAAGCGGCCCATTGGGCCATGCCGGGTCCAAGCCCATTATTCTATGACCAACCCAAAATGCAAATCAGACTTATATTCTTAATTTAACCAGTTAAAATAGAATTATTTAGCTTAAATTCGCACTTATTTGTTAAAAATTGTATAATTAGTATAAATTTATAAATATTATAGTTTTGTAGTAGTGCTGTGTTAGTAAAAAAATTTAAATTTTATAAAAATTTGTAAAAATTTAACGAGCTTGAAAGAGCCCTCTGACTTTCTTTTTCACTATTCTTCTTGTTTGTCTCAAAATCACACACCATTGCAAAAGCAAATGAAAAGAGAGCAAATTAACTCAGAATCCGAAAATTAAAAAAAAAAAAAAAATCGACAGAATCGGCCAATTTACAGGATTTTCGGTTCACAGGTAATTAAATTAGTTAATTAATATAAATCACCTCAATTGGAGTCCCATCATCATACGGTAGGGGGTTGACTATAATGGTTGTTAGGTATATGGATCTGTTGCAGCTGTAAACTCTTCGATGCACTCCCATCCCCACCTGATTTCCTCCTCCTCCTCCAGAGGTTCACCTCTTCCCGGCTCTCCGTCGCCCGCTTCACCACCGGCAGCGGCGGATCTAATTCGGCAATGTTCAGCTCCGGCGCACAATTTTCATTATCGTGATCATCACTAGTACTAGCACTCAACTTGTTCCCTCTTGCACTCCCCACAGCCGTCCCTCTCCGGCTAGTACTGATGGCGGTGGCGGCGGGGAGGTTTTTGCCGGAGAATAGTCTCTTGAGCTTGTGGTATTTGATGGTGGTGGTGGTTCTAGGGGCAGGGGCAGTGAGCCTGTTGTAAGAAGTTGGGAAGCCTATGACTCTGTTGTTCCTCTTGACCTGGCCCATGCAGCTAACTCTTGGGGACGAAGGATCGCCGGAGAAGGAGGATGAACGCTCCTGATCTTGCCACTTGGGAAGCTGCACATCTTTGATGGAGGGTCTTGAGCACAGCATTGGCAAGAAAGTACTTCTCTGATGATGAAGGTGGTGGTGGTATCCATTGCCCATTTCTTCTCTCTCTCTCTCTCTCTATCCGGATCTTCTAAATTCTAACTTTGTGTTGTATATATGTATCTATGTATATCTAAGTTCTAACTTTGTGTATGTATATATATATAGAGAGAGAGAGAGAGAGAGAGAGAGAGAGAGAGAGAGAGATTTATGTCTGGGGGAGAAGGGCGATGGGAAGATTAATAAGGGGAGGGAGAGGGGGGCGTTGAGGTTGTCAAAAAAGACATAAAAATTAAAAAAAGCTCTATGATGGTGTTGTGAGTTCTAACCGCGGGGAAGAGAGAGAGAGAATTTGGTCAAATGTTTAAGAAAATTTAGAAAATTTTTAACTGAGAAAAAAAAGCTGAGGATTCTAACTTTAGGAAAACGTTAATATTTGGGGGCGTATTTTTTTATTATTAGGATATGGACTTGAGGAGTGTTTGGTTAATAAAAATTTAGTAAAAAAGGTATAATAAAAATATAATAATTTAATATAAAAATAATATATGAAAAAATTTAATTAAAAAAAAGTATAAACAATTAGTAATATTTAGTAAGTTTTGATTAATTTTAATGTATGAGATGGGACTTGAGTCTCCGACAAGAGTAGCCATTAATTAAATTAAAAAAAGAAATACATTATTATTTAATTTTTTCTGTATAAAATTAATAATTTGTAGATTGATGAATGGACTAATAAATGAATAAATAAATATTGAATCAGAAGACTTGTTAATTGGTAGAGCGTGCCGGTCCAACACTATGTGAACATTATATATAAATATATATAAAATACATTTAAGTAGCCCAACAGTCAATTACTTTTTAAAACAGCCACTGAGTTTGAAAAGGTTGTAAATTAATAACTAACTAATGGTTTCAATTAAAGAACTAGAATAAAATAACCACCAGGGAAATTCATGGGAAGATATCAGGATTTTGAAATTGAAGAAAAAAAATTAAGAAAAATAAAGTTTTAAGAATTAATATTTAAGTTTAGCTTGAATTTTGAAATTGAAACACTTCTAGGCACTGATGATTTAAAGGATGACTTTGATAGCAGTAAAAAAAGATAAGCATAAAAAGACACTGCATTAATTTGAGTTAATTAATTTGTTTGAGAATATGGGTCCGTTTAAAAAATTTTTTAATATTTGGCATACGGTCACAAAATTATATTTTTTAGATATAAATAGTAAAATATTTTACCTTTTGTTCTAGCTTTTTGAAGAAAAATTTTGTCCAAATAATTTTTTTGGTTCTATCGAAACAAATTTGTG
>JAVXUM010000037.1:32590417-32604378 GCA_035590655.1 Pouteria glomerata
GGGCATGAGATAGGTTTGTCTGCCTTTTTTTCTTCTCAAAGATTGTTTGGATGAACCACAAATTAATATAAAATAAATAAATAAAAATAATGACATAGATCAAAGTTGTAACTTCATTTAATTCACTCTCCTTGTTTAGATATATACACACAAGGGGCGTTTGTCAGCCGCAAAAAAATTTAATTTTTGATATTTTTTGTGAGTTGTAATTTTTGGTGTATTTAGTGAATGAAAATATGATTGTTAACAATTTTTTGTAACTTTTTGGTGTTTGATAAACTTGTTACTGTAGCAAAGCAGAAAAGTGGTAATTTTTGTGTGTTTAATAAAATTTTTTTGTGTAGCAGAGTAGAAAAGTAAAAAAAAGTGAGGTCAACTGTAATAATGATTTATTATAGTAGAGTAAAAAAAGTGACAAAAATTGAGATTTTATCAAATACTAAATTACTATAGCAACTCAATATTTAATAATTTTTTTTTAACCTCTAAACGGCCCACGTTCACTCTTTTGTCACATGTATGTAGACCTTCCTTCAAAGAGTGGAAATAGTATTGCTTCTCATGCTGCTTGATATATCTATTAGAGTTTTTGCTTGTTACTTTTTACACTAGGTAAGCTGAGTGCTTTATATTGTACTAGAAAAAAAAAATATATATATATATATAATTTTTAACTTTTTTCAATTTTATCAACATTAAAAATTTTTAATTTTTTTAACTTTTTGAGAAATACATTGAACATCTAATAATATAAAATTTGACAAAATTTGATACTTTAAATGCAGTCTTTGAGGAGCTCGATTTCAAAAAATGTTTTACTATTACGGTTTAAACACAAGTGTCTAAGGTTTGAATAGTGAAATATATCACTATAAGATTATGACATTAGAAGGATTAATTTGACAGTTCGAATAAAGTTAATTTCTTGATTTTTTACTAATTGCATCAACTTAAATATTCATTTTTATTTCCGAAATGGATGCCTTGACTTTATAATAATTTAATCTTAATAATTATAATTATAATAATAACAATAACAATAAGAATAATAGTTGGTTGATTGAACTAGGTGATATTTAGAGTTATTAGTTGTATAAATAGAGTTGGTAGTTGTATAAAGGGCATTAAAAGATCTATTGTTTGAATATAAATATATATATATATTTCAAATACTATGGGAAAACAGTCTTGATTGGCAATTAATCTATATAGTTTGGTGAGCAATTGATAATGACTTCTGTGTCGGTCAAAAAAGTAATGAAGTTAGTTCTCCTTATCATTGAGTTAGCTAGCTAGATAGACACTCGCATTTCATTTTTATTCAATTAATTTTCCATTTCTTACTTTTGGTAAAGTTAACTACTGTACCATTAGTGTCACGATGACGTGTGCCTAAGCATGAAAACTTCATTTTTATTTCTTTTTGACGATAATAAATAAATAAATTATAAACCCATTTTTTTTTTTTTTTTTTATTGATTACATCCATATACAAGAGTTATGCTTAAATCCGAAGCTCTATATTCATAAAATTACGCCTATTTGCATGGTTGAGATGTTATTATTATTGTTTAGATAATATGAGAACGAAATGTTTCAAGACTTTCAGTGATAGTTTACTTAATCTCTCATTGATTCACACACATTAATTTATGGACTCCACGTAGTTTCATACTTTTAACTTATAGCATGGTATTAATTTTGATATTATATTATTCTTTAATTTTAATAAATCTTTGAAAGAGGCTATTTGAGGTTTTATTAGTTTTATATTTTTATGTCGCTCATTTAAGACATTATTAGATTTTGGACATTATAATTAAAATAATTGTTTTATTTTATTTTTCCCAAGTAAGGAAAGAGTTAAATATACGTATGCGAGAAATGGAGTGATTCACACTTGTATCTTTGATCAGAGTAGAATGGCTAATTTTAAATTAATATGCACATCAAATTGGTATTTAAAGGTGAGAATTTTTTTTTCTCGACCTATTGCATTGTTATATTAAATACTGTAATCTGAGAAGAGAAAAATAAGTGTAAAATTAAATATAATTTATTAATTATAAATATTTATCAAACAGGTAAAATTAAGTATTTCAATAAATACGTTTACACTTAATATATTTATATATCTAAAATAAAATATTTTAAGAATTTATTTATTTACACTTTATAGATAAATTCTTATACTCTAATTTATTTTTTTATTAAATAAAATTACAAAATTATCTTTATTTTGTATAAAAATATTTATGATATTAAAATTATATAATATATCTTATTAAAAATAATTATATAATTTTATTTAATAAAAATAAAATAAAATATAAAAATTTATTTATAAAATACAAATAGGTCCACTCATATTATAACAGTCGTTAAACTAAAAAGTTCCCCCAGGGATCGACTAGGATCTGACTGTCCATCATCTCAGAAAATATGCCACTTCAGTCCACGCGTACGGCTGTAGTTAGTTTTACTATTTGAATTTTTTAAAATGCAGTTGGTGGCGAAGCGGCAGAACCATGAAAACATCAGAGTGAGTGAGGAAGCAGATGCACGTCACGTGGGCTGAAGCAAAAGAATTTCAGCTGTAGAAGAGGAATGGAGATCATTGTACGCGTTGAGGCCGACATCACACTTGTCACCATGTGGGTGGCACGTGGTAAAAGTCCACTCGGGACCCCAATCTCACCCATTTTCATTGTTATTTTAATTCCTGATAATATATATGTGTATACATATATATGTATTTAATTTTCAAGAGTTAACATGAAACTAAAATGTAAGTTGGTAAAAGTTCGAAATAAAAAAAGTTACAAATTGATAAAAATTAAATAACTTAAAAAATTACAGTTTTTTAATGTGGAGAAAGTTAAAAAAATTAAAAAAAAAAATTTTTACACCAAATTTAATTCTCTATATAAGATTGTGACCACAAAAATCTCTTTGCATAACCGTCAAATTTTATTTTTAAAAAACGTTACATTGCAAAATTGAAATAATTATTTTTTAATTGAGTTAAATAAATTAATGAATAATAAAAAAATTTACATAAGTATCATATGAAAGTAACGTATACAAATAGAATTTTGTTTTTTAAGAAAAATAACCAATAAAGTTGTGATTTAATCAATTAGCTAAAATTCATTAGTTAATTATTTTTCTATTACAAAATATCATTACGAAATGATTGTGGTTATACATTTTTTAAGCAATTTTTTTTAAATATAATTTTTTTTTTTATAATTAATCTAACATTCAAACAGAAATAGAGGAGACAGATAAATCAATGATGTTTTCCCTGGATATGTTGAATTTAGACAAGGAATTTGAAAACATAAATTGGGTATAACTGTTTGGTTTGTAGGAATTCTCTGAAAAATTCTGAAAATCTCTGAAAATTTTTAAAATTTATCTCACTGTACGCATTACGAACCCACAAATTATTTCATTTTATCTCACTTTTTATCACACCAAACACCCCCTAATCATCAATTCAATTCCTCCATATCGAGTAAAGATAAGATTGACTGACTTGCACTACATCAACATATTTATTCATTTTTTTATTCTCCATATCTTCTTCATGTTAAGCGACGTATGGATGCTTTTGAATTATTAAAGCACCTCCCAATATATATCAACATATATAATACACACAATTACCCAAAAAATATATAATATATATATATATAATTCAACCCCAAAGGCTCATGAAACCATTTAATTTGCATTTCTTCAAAATTGGGTCCGTTGGCGTGGCAAAAAATAACTAAAAAGGCACTGGAATTTATAAATGAAATTTAGATGGATTAACAAAATATCAAAAAATTCAAAAATTTCAAGAAATGACAATAGTAGCAAGCGCATTTAAAAGAAAGAGATGATTTTTTTATGGTGAAAGCACTAAACTATTTTTCTTTATGATATAAAGAAAAGTATTTAAATGCTTCCAATGAGATTCAATATTGTTTAAAAAGATTAATATGTCATCAATGTATACAATTGAAAATTCAGAATGTGAATTAAAAATGTCATTCATAATTTTTTAAAATTCACTTGGAGCATTTTTTTTAACGTGTAGCCACTAAATTACGTTTTAAAAAAATAAATAGTAAATTTTTTTAGTTTTTATATCAGTTTTTTGGAAAGAGAAACCGTCTGAATGATTTTTTGACTCTGTCCGAATGACTTTGTATTCACTTTTTGACTTTTGCATCAGTTTTTTGAAGAGAAAAACCATCCAAACAGTTTTTTGTTCTGTCAAAACAATTTTGTGTCAGAATTTATTAAAAGTAGTTAAAAAGTTTTTGAAATTTATAAAAAAGTTATTGAAATTTATAAAGGTTTGTAAAAATTTGTTAAAATATATAGATATATATAAATTTATAAAAATTTTATGAAATACGAAGATTGTTAAATATATTAAAAAAATTTTCAGATATTTTTATTATTTTTTTATTTTTTCATTCCTCTAAACAGATCCATTATTGTCAATTAAAGGGACAGAAAATAATGCAAAGATTTGAGTCGTCGAAAAGCCCAAGAAATATACGGTCCTGTCTACTCGAAGGTTTGTTGGCTCGAAGGAGCCAAACCAGGACAAGCAAAAGTGTTAATTTAACCGTATTGTTTACCTCTCATTAAATAAAATCATCACGCACAACGCAGGAAATACTTGACAACCTCTAGTCTTCTCGGCAAGGGAAAGAAGATAAAAAGGTAATTACATGGTTAAATTATTTCAAATTAATTAATATTCCTTGAGTTATTCAAGAGAAAAATTTTGACGCTAAATATGACGAAGGGGTGAAGTGAACATAGCACAATGGAAGATATACACATGTATACACATGTTTTTTTTTTTTTTTGAAAGGTATGTATACACATGTTTTTAAATAACAAACGGAGGGGGGAGAGAGAGAGAGCGAGAGAGAGAGAGAGAGAGAGATTTTAGCCAATTTTTATTTTTATTATGGAAGATATGTATACATATATATATAATTGGCGTTCCTGGTTGTAATGGAAAGGCTCAGAACAGCATTGTTGGTCTCCATTTGAAAGGGACTTGGCTCTGAATTCTTCAAGCCTCCTTTATGACTTGTCTAATGTTGCTTGACAAACCAATATATGTGTGGCCATATGCAGTTGGACAATAACAACAATAATGATGACTCCTCTTTCACATCATAGTTTGACCACTGACCTTGCCATTATTGGATTTGGGGGGTGCAAACCGATTTGAGAAAGTGTTTGTGTATATATATACAAACTATCATTCTTTTTATTTAAATAATGTTATAGACCACCTATAGTGACTCTACATTTGAAAAAATAACATAACATATCTCTGAAATAGAAAGAATGAATAAATATCAATGTAAATCCTTAAAATGTTTTTATATGTATTATTCATAACTCCAATGCCAGACTCAAACCAAAAATACCCGATGCCTAAAATTCCACCTGTTTTAAAGCAACCAACACTTGCCCGCCACCACAGTTGCCCACCAGCTGTGGTGGCGTAATTTTTCAGAATTGGCAAGGCAGAACAAGATTTGAATATCCCACACCAAAAATGGGGAAAATAAAAATTGGGCACATTTCTCCGGTAATCCCCTGTTAACCCACACAAGCATATGTCATTTAAGGAGGACATTCTAGTAAGAGAGACCAGGGGTGCCTCAGAATCTTGAAAAATATAACACACTTTTTTTTCCCTAAGATTGGTTGTTAACAGCTTAAAAGAATGAAATTCCCATAGAATTTGGGGGAAATGAAAAATACATCGACTGTGGCCATATTTTTTCCTGTTCAAATTTCCTAATTTCACTTTCCAATGTGTTTCTTCTCATTTCCATCTACAAACAACTTGAAAATCTCATTAATTGTGATCCTGCATACAGTCGTGGTCGTCACTTGCAGGAAGAAAAAGAAAATCCCCAGCAGCTACCATCACGTCAAATCATTCTATAGTTAAGGGCGAATTATACTTAGTACCCCTATACTTTATCACTAATCTCTTCTCAAGACTTGTACTTTAAATTATCTCACTTAATCCTTGTACATTTTAATCGTCTCACTTTGCCCCCCTTCTGTCAAATTTATTGACGAAAAATACTACGTGTCCCGTCGCACATGATAGATGTGCCATGTTTTCATCACATGTTTTTGACAAAAATTTTAAGGGTAAAGTGGAATAGAATTAAATATACAAGGGCAAAATGGAACAACTCAAAGTACAACTTTTGAACTGAGATTAGTGTTAAAAGTGACGTGCTAAGAGTAATTTGCCGTACAGTTTATATATCACATATCTATGACGTGGAAGATCTCATGAAATTCCCCACCTTGATATCCTCATGATTCATTTTGCGGTTTCTTGTATTCAGAATTTTCCACTCCAAGCAACGTGGCTCCATTTAGATCATCATCATCCACCCTACTAACATCATTATTTGTTCCATTACTGACCTTGACTGCTGCAGTATCGTCAGATTCTTTTGCATTTTCAGATTGATGTTGGGATTGACTTTGTGAAATGGGCAATGGAAGAGATGGGGTTGCAACGCCCATTCCTTTAGAAAGACAAACATACTTGAAAACAAGTTGTTTGTAATTATTCAGAAGCTCTTCTACATCGTTGACTGTGAGATCGCCAGCTTGGGAGAACAAATATGGGAAATCCCGAAAGATACTGCTTGCTTGATCCTCCTTCAAAAGCGTAGATGCTCCTCTATTCTCCAAATCCGAGATGGTTGGAACTTCATATAGATGATCTTTTCCAGACGTTTCCTTGGTCCCAAATTTTCTTCCAATCGATCCAAGTGAAGTCCGAGGTCTTACTGCAGGGTCCTGCTGCTTCTTTGTATTAAATGCTTCTTGCATGGATTCCTCAGAATCTACTGAAAGGGACAACAGAAGGGCTCGAGCAGATTCCATATTCTTTTCAAACTCGGTTTCATCCATTGAAATGGCATTGGCATCGATGTTCAAAATGAAGGACATTGCTGAGAGCATGTTTGTGAAATAGTAGGATGTTTCTCCAACTAACCGTGATTGCCGCCTGTAACGTTGAATGTATAGCAAATTGGAGTACAGCTGCGGAGGGTTTGCCTGCATTATAATGATCATACGAAGTCCTTTTTACAACTAAAGATCATAATGTAAATTGAGGAAGACATTAATTTAGCAGGAGACAAACCAGCCTTTCAGCATCTTAAAAATCCCATTAAGAAGTTCACATAAAGTGCAGAATATTGCATAAATTGACCACAAATTTGCGGTGCCTTTAAATGGGCAAAATTTCCCCTACATCAGCATTTGATCTTTTTTAGTTGAACAGTTTATAATTTCATATATTTATTGTCATTGACAGGATTCATAGCTAATGTTATAATTTCATATATTTATTGTCACTGACAGGATTCATAGCTAATGACAATTTCAAGTAAAACCTCAGAAATCTGAGCACGTATTCCCACTTGAGCCGTTCCTAAAAGCCTTGAAAATTTTGAGCTGGGTGTTAACTAAAATTTTTCATTCGAGCACAAACTTAAGAGCAAGTCAAAAAATTACAAATGGAAATCCAAAATTTAAATCCTTGGCCAACATGATCCTCCTTTTTGAAGTCAATTTAACTTTCGGAAAGTAGGGAATACAGCACAGAGTTTTGATACAAGTTACTTCAGATAAAATAAGATGAGGAGAACAATAAGGAGCAAGCACTATGAACAAACAACTAGATTATTGGGTGTTACCATATCTTAATAGATGTTACTATAGAATATTTCAAAAATAAAATAAGGAGTAAGAAGATAAAATACCAGAGAAATAAATTATGAGGCATAAAAATCCAACTATTGTGTGAATAAAAGTAATTGAGCAACACACATCTGACCTTTATTGTAACATAAATGAGAACCGGAAGAAATTCATCAGCTCCAGGAGGATTCTCATTCGAAGAAATAGAAGCATTAAGTAATAAGTTAGCTATGACTTTGCAACAATTGAGGATACAAACAAGTTTGTCTCTTGGTGCCTTGTGCATGTTGATCTTTTGTAGCTCTTTCTGTGCAAGCTGCCAAAAAGTAATTTCAAGAGCAGTGGTGAGGCTTCTCATTATGGGAACTGAGAAAAAAATCTATCACCAGTATTAGGATAAGACTATTATTGCTACTGAATGTTGGAATAGGACCCCATATGATAGAAGAGATAAAGTTCAGTCCAAATAAAACTGAAAATCACAGAATATAACAACCACATTAAAAAAAAAAATCGCCCTTCCATTGCACCCTTCACCTCTCTCATCTTTCCCTTTCTCTCACAAGAAAGTCATGAACGACCTGATGATCATAGCAGACCCACCACATTTTCCTTCTTCCCCACCTCTAGTCACCAAAGCTACTTGCCTTCAACACCAGTAGCCCCAGCCATTCCACTTTCTCACTTCCTTCTACACTGCCATCCACACCAGACCTATCACTCTCCTTCTCGAGCTCAATCAGGCTCTGTGTATCTCATAGCTGCTGCCTTTTTTCTCTACCCCTATTCTCCTCCAGTCCTTCCAATTCAGTAACCATCATGAGCCCCATCAAGGGCAGCCCAACCCCAAGGCAACTAAGGCATTTGCCTTTGGCCTTACATTGGGTAAAGCTCCCTAGTCACAGATGCTTCTAAGATTTATTTAGTATTTTTCTTACATATCAATTAAAGAGTTTTAAAGCTATAAAAAGGTGTTTTAAAGTAATAGGCTCCTTCTTAGAGAGAGAAAAAAAAAAAAAAAAAAGGGAAAAGTCATAGAACCAACTGCCCATGTTAGGTGGGCAACCTAGTGCACAAAACTCCCGCATTGCAAGGTCTAAGAAGGGTCAGACAAACTCACCTTATTAAGTAACTAACTTTTTTTTTTTCGTTTGTACATTAATAAATTATTTTTAAACATATCAAATCCCTAAAAATTACATCACGCATCTTTTTTTTCACTTTCTATATCTTTCGCAATGGCTCTAAAAAAATGAAATCAATGCTCCAAGTGAAGTTTTAGATTAAATAAAATGGTTAGATTCTTTTCCAAGTACTTATATTACTCATCATGTATTATTGAATATACCGGTAACTGTTTCTACTAGAACAAGTTTTTCAAAATAAGTAAACTTAATAACTCAAAAAGCTAGAATAATTAGATGAATCCCTTATAGTTTGTCTTGCCTAGGTCTCTCCCAAACTTTTGCCTTAGACCACAAAGTTGTTAGGAACGGCGTTGGCCCCATTACCCTGATATTGATTGTTCCCTCCTTTTTCACTCTCTTCAGTGTCTTTACTGATCACTATGCATGTCTTTGAGAATCAAATTCTTTCGTTTCTGGAAAATTGAAGCAAAACTATGGCAACAACGTTGAAACCTTTTAAGCACTAGGATGAAATAAAATCAAATGGAAAAGAAAACTAGTTGTGGACCATATAATTCATATGCAAGCATTTTGATTTTTGAAAACATTTTTTTTTATTGATTAAGCAACTTATTTTTGTCTCTTTTTTTTTTTAATTTTTTAACCAAATTTTAATTTTCTTTTGATAAATTTCATGTATATTATTAACTTTTTTTAACAAAAAAATTATAGATAAAAATGAATAACAAAAAAGAAAAACGACTAAAAGGCTGCTTAGGTGTAAAATATAGCTTTTAATAATTAAGCATTGTTTCTTCAATTTTTTATAGAAAAGTTATTAGAATGCCTTAAAGTCCATAAATGAAAAAGAAAATCAAATTTTCGTGAAAATTGTTGTAAAAGACCCAAAAAATAAAAATAAAAAAGCTACTTGAAAAGGATACATATGACATTTCAAACAAAAAGCCCCATACCACTCATCAAGCCCATTGGGATTTCCTAAGAAAATTGTGAGAATAGAAATAGAACTGATCGTGGGCCAAGGGTCCTGCTAGCTCAGCCCGATTTGCTATGGTTAGGCCTAATGTGTTTTTGAAGCAGGCTTGCTTTTTTTTTTTTACAAAAAAATATAAGGCCTAGGTCAGCTCGACTTTATTTAAAATAAATAAATTTTATATTTTTTTTTATATATAATACAAAATAAATATTTTATTTTTCATATTATAACAGGCTTGTTAAACAGTGCGATTCTAACTTGTATAAAAAATATATTGAAATAGCAAGTGCCAAAAGGTAGCAAGTGCCATTAACAATTTTTAGATATTAGAAAACGTGGACGTTCATAATCCTCGTGAGAAGTTTGTGATCATGGATTTGCTTTCTAGTGTGGGTTCAATGTGGTCTTGTCGTAGGGATATTTCTCATCAGAAATAAATAAATAAAAGTGGACAAGTACCAACTACCCACCCCTCAAAAAAAAAAAAAAAAACCCACAAGAATCTAGATTGAAGCCACTAGTCTCCTTAACCCAAAAAGCAAGACCATCATCACATTTTTCAAGTTGTATTCTTCCCTTCAAATATAAATAGTCACCTTCCAAGTTATCCTAGCACAACTATTTGGACATCCTTCTCCCCACGAAAATTATTGGGTGGTTAAAATAGAAAAGTATTGGCGTTTTACGCAACCATAAAATACTCATTAAGTTGAAAGGAAAAATTTATAGGACGGTTATAAGATCGAGTATGCTTTATGGAATAGAATGTTGAGACATTAAGAAACAGCACCCCTATAAGATGATTATGATGAAAATGAATATTCTAAAATGGACATGTAGTAATACAAGAAAATAGAAAATAAGAAATGAGTTTATCCAAAAGAAAGTTGAGGATGAACGTGTCGTAATACAAGAAAATATAAAATAAGACATGAGTTTATCCAAAACAAAGTTGAGGTAGCAACGATAGAAAAGCATTTGAGAGTAGGTTGTTTAAGATGGTTTGGTCTTATCGAATGTAAACTTAAAGATACACAAGTGAAAGAGATGTGAAGGTGTAAAAAAGACAAAAGCTAAACCTAAGATTATATAAACTAAAATAGTGAAGAAAAACCTAATTTCAAATAACAAAATGGAAAACATAACCCTTAACCCAAATGAATTAAGAAAAATAATTCATGTAACCGACAACCCCAACTAGTTTGATCTTAAAGCTTTGTTGAGTTGAATTGTATATAATATGGAATCCTCCACTACAGCCAAAATATGCACACACGAAATTCGTATCAGTTCATAGAGGGGCCAATAATCAAATTTCATAATAGATATGCTATTCTGCATATTCAAATAACATGACTAAAAGGAACATCCTATTTGTACAATAGAACACCATTCCATGTCCATATGGCTATAACATCATCATCTTTCCTTCATTTTGACCTCTGATAAGAATTTAACATGTCACAAAAAATTCACTTTACACATGCAATCCTACACTCACCAGCCATGATGTTTCATTTTGAAAAGCTGGCTTGATATCCAAATTCTCTGGCTGTATAAACTGTTGAATTAAAGCCATCTTTTCATGCAGTTGATCATCAACCTTCACGTCATCTGGAACTGAAGCAAATAAACGGGTAAATAACTTTGTCATGAGATACTTCTCCAGTCCCTGTAATTGAAGAAATTTATTTGTATCATATGTTAATATGCAAACTGAAAGGATATTTAAGAACATTCAATGATTAGAACAATTACGATGATGGTTAAAGTGAAAACAAAATAAAATCATATAAGAAAGAACCCGGAGAGTGAATGTAGTAAAACAGTAAAGCTATATAAAAAGGTGAGAAAATAAAATATGAAGCTAAGATCTCTCTCTCTCAAAACTTAAAGTGGGTGAATTGAATGAAGGCTGACTCACTTCCCCAGCACTATCCAATTCCCCGTCTGAGCGACCAGCCCAAAGCGAATGAGCCCTGAAAGATGCTTCCATGTTGCTAAGAAACTCCTGAACATAAGCACTGTCCCTTTCTGGATTGGGAGGGTTGTTCAGAAATGACACAATAAAACTGCACATGTAAAAAGCCCAACTAAGACTCTGCCTTGTGAATATATACATATCAGCGTGAGCGTACATGCATCACCTGACTCACATCAACATGGGTATAAATTACAGTAAAGGTAAGAGATGCCAAAACTTGTAGGATGAACCAGAACCTTGTCACAATGCAACACCAACACACAAAGATGCTAGGAAAAATAGAAGGTTACGGAATAAATGTCAAACTGTAAACAAGAATTCACTTTGCTGGTAAAATTCTAGCCATTGATAATCTTGTACTCAGGAGGAATATCATTGCTAACTAGTGCTGTTTGTGTAAGAGGGATGGAGAGTCCATTGACCACATTTTTGCTCATTGTGAGTGGTCAAAAGATTTTTGCAAGGCGATATGACTTGGGTTTTCCCCAGGGAAACAAAACAGATGCTACAATAGTGGTGGGGAAGCAAGATGTCTAAACAGGAAGAATCCGGCATGCAGAATTGAGTCTTTTTATTTTATTTTTTTTTGTTGGTCGATTTGAAAAGAGAGGGACAGAAGAACTTTTGAAGGAATCGAGACACCAATACATAAGTTGAATTATTCTTTTTTTTTTTTTAATTTGTGCAGGAGTGTTTCGAGGGGTAGAGCCTGATTTAGAAGGTTTCTTAGATTCTGTAAAAAAATATATCTGCTTAATTTTGTAATATTGAGTGGCACCCTCTTGATACTGTTATATTTTGCATTCATCGATCTCCAAAAAACAAATAAATAAATAAATACATAAATAAAAATAAAATAAAAAATTACAGCTATTCATGAAAATTGAAAACACACATTTGATAATTTTGATGGGATTACAGAGATATCAGAAACTAGTAAAATATTTTTCTTTGCTCACTATGGTGGAAAAAACATAAAAAGGACTCGGTATAAAATTGCCAAAAAAAAAAAGACATTTTTTTCCACTGATTTTCTAGTCGACTAATTAAAGGGGTCTCAAACGCATATCTAAATGGAAATACATATAATTTCATATATATTATATATAATATATGTGTCAGTGCGTTTTTATAGCCTGTGTGTGTACTGTATAGGTTTGATCAGAACAGCCATTTATCGGTTTAAATCAAACAATTACCTTAATGAATTAGCAGCGAATGATAAGAAAAGGGAATGGATCATTTATGTTATTGAATTAGAAGCGAATGGTAAGAAAAGAGAATGGAGGAAGTGAGACCTTTTGATGGCTTTAACGAAATCAGCGGCGGAGGGTTGTCGCATGCGCTCCAAAAAGTCGTGCCACGTCAGAGGAGCCGTCGACGACCCGAAGGCGTCGGCGTTCTCCATCCCCTGCCGGAAAATTGAGTAAATATTTGATCTTCAGACCGATCGACGATCGGTTTGAAATCGCCGGGTGTACAACGGAAAAGTTTCGAGCAGAGTTCTAGGGAGAAGGTTAACGAAGCCAGCGAGTTGAAGCCACATGCCCTATTTTTATTACTAAAACGTTTAGTATATTTTTAATAATTGCATTTTTGAATATAAATTTAAATAAACTCCATGAATATCAAACTTTTAGACTGAAAAGTTGAAATTCTAAACACAAATTGTTATACTACCGCAACTAAGGCTTGATTTGGAAAAAAAAAAAAAAATTAATTTTTTTTTTATAGTTGACTTACAAAAAAATTAATTTTTTTTTTGTGTTTGATAAGAAAAAAAGGTTAACTTTTTAACAGCTAACTTTTTAATTTTTGGTTAATTTGACAGTTTTACCTTTTATAGTTTAAAAAATAAAATAAAATGTAAAAGAGTAAATTTAGTTATTTTAGAAAAAAATTAAAAAAAATTGATTAACTGATAACTGAGTAGCTGGAAAGATGACAAACATAGTCTAATTTCTACACATGCCTAATTAATTTTAAATTAGTTACAATTAAACGTGTAATAAAAATTCATGTATTTCAAATTAAAATTTTCAATTAGTTAAAATAAAAATTTCAATTCAAAAGTTTATCTTTT
>JAVXUM010000037.1:32607423-32624050 GCA_035590655.1 Pouteria glomerata
CAAGAAAATGAACAGATCTCTCTCTCTCTCTCTCTCTCTCTCTCTCACACACACACACACACACACAGAGTACCACACACTAAAATATGCAAGTGTAGGCAATTTTCAAAGAAAAAGGAGCAGAAACTTTCACGAATGAACTAGATACTTGAAACAAATGCATACTTGTCAAAGAAAAATAAAGCAACAATAGACCACACAGGTGAGTTCAGCGATCAGACCTGTACCAATTTAAGTAGAGGCTGTTGGTTCAAAAGCCCTCTGCATTACCTACCCTCTGGATGTGGGTAAATAGTTCTAGTTGATTAATCCCACCAAATGTAGGGGGATACAGCTAGCATAAATTAAAAAAAAAATGAAAATAAAATGTTGACATACTAACATAACAAGTAGTTCATCTCCCCCATATAACACTACTTGTTTAAGTGAACTCATTCAGCTCAACAAATTTGTGTCACTATCATTCAGCACCTTTGCTGTATGAAACTTGGTCCATCCAATAATCTCATTTGAAACACCTTATCCAGAACTATCTTAGCCATAATCCATATTTCTATAAGAACGACCATGAAAGAAGCACAAGGCAAGCATCATGCATGTCAGGTAACATATTTATTATCCACCATTTAAGACCAACCACAAGGTAACTAAGTTGACACAAATTTTTATGAAGATATTTTGGCTGAATTTCATTTTTTCCCTCCAATTCAGTAAAAAGCCCTCAATTTCATTTCAAAGATGCGATTAATTGCAAATCAAATGTTTGAACCTTAATGTAATCCTAATTTCATACAAAATTAAGCTTCAAGTTGGGTTCATTGGATACCGTGCCCTAGTCTAATTGTCAACTTGCAGTTATATGGCAATGAAACTTAGTATGAAATTCCATTCAAATCCAAGACCTCAAAAATAAGTATGCGTCATTAGACCCCTATTGCTATGTTGAACAGATTCATAATAATCAAAACCAAATAGAACTGCGGGATCATTTGCAAATTCTAGAAGATGCCATTAGTTCCCTTACTTACCAGTGACTAAACAGTGTAGGACATCTTTAGGAAACTCTGACTAATTGCCAGAAATTGTAATTGTGGTAGGTTTGGCCATGAAAAGCTGCTAGAGTTACAATTCTATAAGGTAAAATAAAGTTTTAGGGTTTCTATATGTAAAAGAGTGAGACACAGTTTCATGTATTGTGCCCTAACCTCGCTTGTGTGAAATTCAAAAGTTAACCTATTTTTTTATTAGCCATCGCCAATGCTAGAAAGGTAACCTAAGAATATAGCCAATTTAAATGTAACCAAAAAGCAACCATATATCACATATGAAACATTTAATGGAAGATGGCATTACACATTTTTGACAATAGGAACAAAATATTTCTTTTATGTTTCAAGTAACAATGTAATGTAAGACAAATAAATTTCTATCATTAGTCTATTGCTTTGTACACAGTTTTTATGATACCAAAAAAGGGAAAAATTATTAATCCTATTCTTTTGATGCATAAAAAAGTCATGTCATCAATTTTGTTTAGAAATTGGTGCTTCAATGTATGACCTATTAAACCATGATGCTTTGATGAAGGTACTCGTATTGATTCATCCAACCATAATGTCTTATAACTTCCTAATCCTAAAAATTTCTTAACTATAATTGGATCATGCATAACTAATCAGCTACAATGTTTTTCTATAGAAGTTCCCATGGGCCATATTGAAGAAAACATCCCACCAATCCCCAAATAAACAATATACTAGAAAATACAATCCATCCAACATTGAGGGCACGTGATGCAATTATTTCTTAACAATGTCTTCCATCACACAAGTTATGATCTCATCCCGTGTTTGTTGTTGCACAAGAAGTTGATTCTCCATATCAACAAAAAGAAATGGATCCAACTTTCAAAAACTATAAGATAATAGTGCCTGACAAATTCTACTGTTTTCAATAATACCATGCTAACTAGATAACGATAATGTTCAGCCAAGTGATTTACCTATGGCCAATCATAAACCGGATGACAATTCCCTTCTCTTGTTCCAATTGAAGAAGCTTCTCCCCTGATCATATGCAAAATAACCAGTCAAGAAAAATTCAGATCAAACAAAGCATAAAGTTAACATTTAGCCGTATATATAAAGACAGTATCAAATAATTGCCTTGAGGCATCCAAGTCTGCCGCACGGAATCACGCCTCTTTCTACTACTAAAAGCAGTATTTATTCCAATAACTATAAAAGCTTTCTTCCTTGGCAAGCTCTCATGGGAGGAAGCAGACTTAGCAGTGGACTCATCAGACCTCATCTCTTGGGAACTTCGACTAGCAGCCAACTCCATCTGAAGTGTTGCAATTGACTTGTCTAGTGATCTGGAAGACCTCCAAAAAATTTCAGAAAACCAAATTATTAATACAAACTTCGATAGATCCAGTAACATACTATAAATCTACATAAACAGACAAGAAATTCAGCAGAATTGTGTGGATCGGGAGTCCAAACTCACTGAATCGCTTCATGGGTTTTGTAAACCTCCTCCATGACATCCTTATCTTGTCCTGGCTTCTGGGACACAGAAATTTGAAAACTATGAATAGAGCAAAACGCATGCATATCATATATTTATGTGCGTGTGTATATGTATGTCCTTTATGTTTTGAAGTCTGACACAAACACGCACACACCTTCTTCTTAGTCGTGCAGTCTTCCGATATGATCTGTAACTCTTGCTCTCGTCGACGCTGCGACATCAGCTGACTATCGGATTCAAGCGGAACCCACAGTCTGAGATCGACCACATCAACCACTAATCACTAATCATTCCCAATCTTACCAAGAACACAAACATAATCGATACAGACATAGATATACACTAAATACACCATCAACAAAAGAATCAAAACCCTGGATCAAATTCAAAATCTGAAATTCAGAGGGAGGAGGGGAGAGAGAGAGAGAGACCTGTTGGTGAAGAGCATGCCGATGAAGAAGAAGGACAGGCAGAGAATTGGAATCCATTTTGCAGACACTTTGGCACCGGTTCTGGTGCTCTTCATTATTGTTTGCTTCAGGTAGAGAAATTGATATTCAGAAAAATGTATATATATAGAAAGAGAGAGAGAGAGAGACAGAGAGAGAGGACAGAGAAGGGAAGCTCTGCTAAAGGAGAGATAGGGGAAGGGAGACGACGGAGCAGGGAACAAAGAAAGTGGGAAGGCGTTTTTAAATACGAAGGAAATGTCTGTCAAATTTATAGAAAAAAACGCGCATTTGGAGTCAAAAAAAAGAAATTAAATGTTGGGGGCAGACTGTGGAATGTTTTGACGCAGTTGGCAGGACAAGTCTCCGTTACTGGAGGGGCGTTTGATTTGATATATTTTTTAAAAATTTTTATAAATATTTAAATATTTTTTATTTTTATTTTATTATATAAATTATAAATTTATAATTTATTTTACTTTATCTCAAAATACTCTAATTTAATTTTTTTTTTTTTTTTATTATCAACTTGTTTAGAAGATTATAATTTGAAGATTTCTTTTATTTTTCTATTAGACTGTTATAATTATATGTTAAATAGTATTTAGAGGTGCATTATGAATTAAAATATATTTTGAAGACATATTTTAGTTTAACTTAAAAACATATTCTTAAAATATGTTTTCAATCTTTTTTGACTCTATAAAAACGCATAATGAAATTATACTTTCTAAATTTCAAAATATATTTTTTTTAAGTCAGTCTTGTATATAAAATAGTTAACAAAAAAAAATGAAGAATATGCAAACATGAGATTTTAAGAATGTATTTTCATATACGTTTTCAGACTGATGAAAACGCATTTTAAAAAATATTTTGATTAATAAGAAATTTCTAAATTATTTTTTTAGACAACATTTCTTTAATTTTTTTTTTTTCTATTATCACAACCAAACAAAAGAACATTCAGGGTTTGACTAGCAAACAGCAGAACATTCTTTGAATAGTTTGACTTATCTTGATTATCTTTAAGTTTCATATAATTTTTTATTTAAAATATAATTTTATTTTTTGATAAATTTTTAACACGTTGCTCATATTTCTAAAAAATAATTAAAAATAAATACAAATAAAATCTACAACGGCCAAAATAGCCTAACTTTTGCTTAATAATTACCAAACAAAAATAATGTTTTGATGAAAAAATTGCATGAGGCAAATAATTGATCAAAATAAGTTAACTTATTTTAAAAATACAAAATCAAAATAACATACATCTAAAAATTAAATTAAATTAAATTAACTTAGCTTCTTTGGGTCACTTTGGATTAGCTTATTTTAGGAGCTCAACTTGACTAAAGCTCAGCTTGTATTAATATAATTTTTTTATGAAAAATAAATTTTTATATTTTTTTCAGCTTTATCCATCAAGCACGAGATTAATTTTAATCCAAAATTTTTTAATTTTTTTAAATTCTTACCAAATACTTAACTTATTCTAAAACTTGGTTTGAGAAGAAAAAAGTTAACTATTTTCTAGTTAACTACTAACTAATTATCAAAAAAAAAAAAAAATTAGTTATTTTTGTGTGTGAGAAAAGTAAAAAGAAAAAGAAAAAAGTTAACTTCTTAGTAATTAATTTTTTATTTTTTTGTTAATTTAATAATTTTATCTTTTATATTTAAAAAAATTTTAAATATAAGAAAATAAATTTAATAATTTAAAACAAAATAAAAAAAAATTAAACAATTAATAACTGAGTAACTCTACTCCCCTTAAACCGATCCTTGAAGAAAAAAAAGCAAGTGTCAACATTATGTATAAATTTACAATTTCTTTTTTCAATACGGCGATAATCGCGCTTAATTCCCATCGAATTTTCAACGAGTAAAAAAAGCACGCTAGATGCCTTTGTTGACATTCCCAAGAAGAAACGTGTACCATTGTTATTGGTTTCATCATGCTGTTTTGAGCCTGAACATTTTTGGGGTGCCCGTCTATTTATTTTTAAATATTCGATTTGGAGCTACTTGCGATGTTCTTCGTTATGATTTTCTTTTGTTTATTATTATTATTATTGCTTTGTTTTATTTTTTGTGGCTTTAAGTCCGCAGCCAATTTGTCACCATAATGAATGATACGATACGGAATAGAGAGAATTATTAATAGTAGTTTAATCGGTAAGGTTATAAATTTCTTTAGTGATCGTTAGTAATCGTTATTCCGAGTCTTCTTAAGGTTATTGAAAATTTATTTAATCGTTAACTTCAGAATTTTTAAAAATTAATTAAGATACGTATAAATTAACCCGAATATTCTGTGTTATAAAAAAGATACGGAATTGAGAAAGAGAGAGAAGATGCGGGCCTTATATGCTCTGTCCATTGGTCGAAGATCACTGCCATCGCATGAAATTTTGTTATTCAAATTTTCTAAAGACCAAACCCCGCTACTACAGAAAAATAAATAAATTGAAGTTGTTTGAAATATTACAAATTCCTAATGTTAATAGAAAAGAATGAATGAAAAAATTAAAAATATATATATTAAATGTATAAAATATAACGAACTAGTAAATAAGATTAAGATAAGATAAATAGGAAAAAATCTAATAGGATAATAATTTTAAATAATCAATTCTAAATAAACTATATACATCCTAAGCAACCTATAATAAATAAACTATATATTTAATATGAATATCTATATAATAATCTAGCTTTAAGTGATTAAACATTAGTCTTGAGTGGTATTGCTGGGGTCGCGTTGGGGGCGTGGGCTGAGAGATGACCTCGCTTAAGGTTGTCTTGCCTCGGTTGGAAAAGTAAGACATATGGTAGTGGGCCCATATGATAAGTCATCATAGTTTTTCTCTCAAAATAGCCTGGTGAAATCTACCAATTAACAATTTTTTTGTAAATTATTTTTTTATGGGCTATTTGAAAGAAAAAAATTTAGTCAAAAAATCATAAAAGTACAATTAATTTGACATAAAGGTAATATATTTTAAAATTTAATTGAAAGAAAATATAAAAAGTTATTAAATTTTGATTGGACAAACATGACCTATATTTGTCTTACATTACAATTTATTCAATTTATTTAATGGTCAAATTACTTCTTTTCCTCTTTATATTAGTTGTCTTGTCGATTACATTACATATATTTTTTAAAAATATAATTTCTCATTCTTTTTTATATATTTTTTGAATACCTTTTATATTTTTTAAAAATATATTTTCTCATTCGTTCTACGTGACATCGAACAAAAAAATGAGTTGCTATGTGGTGTTGAGCAAAAAAAAAATGAAGCCAAATAGCCAACTTCGAATGCTAAGTGTTAACTGAAAACATTATGGTTTGATGGTTTAGTTTTTTTTTTATTTTTTTCTACCATCATTTTTTTTATAAATAAAAATAATAAACTTTTTATTTCATAAGGTAACCTGAAAACACCATCTTTTAAGTGTGTAATAAAATAAATGTGATTATTAGTAATCTATATAACAAAATGTATCAATTGAAATGACGTTTATATACGTATCAAATAACGAGTTTTTTTAGCCGCCCAGTAGTTGGTCTGAGTGAAAAGATGATGGGGGCCTGCGGATGAGAGTCTTTCACTTGAAGGGGTGTTTATCTCGAGTAAAACAAAAGAAACGAAACAAACGAAACAAAGAAAATTTTTGACTCTAACAAAAGAAATCCCTAGCAAAAATTTTCGGCTCCGACGTGAAATCTCCTGACTTTTCTAAAGCCAAAGTCAGGGCTTAATCTCTTTTATTTATTTATTAATTAAAATTAAACATACAAATTAAAAAAAAATAAAAAATAATCATGATTATTGAATAAATTTAATAGTTAGAATTATCTCAAATTTTAAAAGTGTATGTATTTAAAGAAATATTATTTAAAATTTTTTAAAGAAATATTATTTTAAATTAAAAAATCTTAGCTAATTTTTTATCTATCTTTTCGGTCACTTTATATAAAAACATACTCTCTTATTCTTTCTATATTTTATTGAATATTTTTTTATAAAATTTTTAAATCAATATTTTTAAAAATATGATAAGACTATAAATTATCCGTGCCTAAAGCCATAGAAATATAATTTGGTTTCCAAATAGTTCAAGTGTCAAATGTAAATTTGTAAAATAAACCTACATGGAAATTTTGAAAAAATTATATTTTCAAATCAATATTTTTAAAAACATGATAATATTTTTACATCTTTATGAAATACTGTATAGATATTTTAATATCTTTTTATTAGTGATTTGTTTTTTTATAAATGACTAGAAATTGGTCATGCCTGAAAATATAGAAATATAATTTGGTATGCAAATAGTTCAAGTATAAATATTATTTTTACAATTTTTTCATGTAGGTTTATTTTACAAATTAACATTTAAACTATTTATAAACTAAATTATATTTCTGTGCCTTCATACACAGGTCATCTCTAGTATAATAAAATAATATAGATATATATTGACTGATGGTGAAGTCGAATAAAAGCATACTCTCTTATACGAAACGTAGATTACACACTTGAAGGTCACAAACGTAACTCTACTTACACGCAGAAAAGTCATGAACGTAACTCTACTTACACATCAAAAGTCACGAATGTAACTCTACTTACACGTCTATAGTTCATGAACCAAGATTTACAGAGAGAAGCGCATTGAATGGCCGAAAGATACAAAACAAAAAATATAAGAAAATGTGTATATCTCTAATAGAGTGACTAGGATATTTAATAGAGAAACTGAAATAGTAATAAGTATCTCCAAAGGAGAAACTTGAAATTTAGGGCTTTTGAAAAAACTAGACATGACATAAGTAAAAGAAATATGAAGTTAGATAAAATGATAAAAGAAGCGACGACGATGCCAGAGAGGACACCACCAGCAGCTAAAGATGTGGCTACTCGATTGGCTGCTCGACCCCTAATCTAACCAGGATTCCACGATAAAAAACCATGACCTATGATACTATATTAAGAGAAAATAATGAATAGAAAAGTTGAAAAAATTATATATATATTAAATGTATAAAATACAACGAACTAGTAACCATATTTATAGGGTTAAGATAAGATAAATAGGAAATCTAATAGGATAAGAACTTTATATATTAAATGTATGAAAATTAAATGTATGAAATATAACGAACTAGTAACCCTATTTATAGGGTTAAGATAAGATAAATAGGAAATCTAATAGGATAAGAACTTTATATATTAAATGTATGAAATACAACGAACTAGTAACCCTATTTATAGGGTTAAGATAAGATAAATTGAAAATCTAATAGGATAAGAATTTTAGGTAACTAATTCTAAATAAACTATAGATACTCTAGATAACTTATTCTAAATAAACTATATATCCATATCTAATATGGATATATAATAATATAATATAAATATATATTAACAACTATAAAATTTTATAAAATAATTTTTTTTATTCACCACACAAATTACCAAATTATCATATTTACAAATTTATACTAATTTATATAACTTCAAATACACCCATTATTATTAGATATGGGTGTTATATTACCTATCTCATATTAATGTATGCAATTATTTAAAAATAAAAAAAAAATCATAAATGTCATGTAGTTTATTTTAAGATATATTTTATTTTGTGTCATTTTTAGTTTTGAGTGTACTTTATTTTGTTATTTTATTTTGGAGTTGTTATTTTATAATTAAATATATATTTGAAGTTTTTCAAAAATTAAACATTTTAGAAAAAAATTGGATCGCTCATATTTGATAAATTTTATTTAGAAGTTTATACAAATAGCTATGTAGCATTAACTAAGCAATTTAATTAACATCACTTTATGTCAACTTTAAATTTTATTGGCGTTGACTTAACTTTTGCCAAAAATGTTTGATATTACTATTACACTTTTAATATGTGTATATTAATTATATCTTTGTTCATTATATGGACCGAGCATTTTTAATTTAATGAATTAAAAATTTGAAATTTGATATATATATATTCTTACTTTAGATGGATTTGAGATGTAATAAATGATCATCTTTTTAGAATTTTAATTTTTAATTCAAAATTTTATTTATATTAAATTTTCAAAAAAAAAAAAAAAAATTGATAGTACCCGTGGCTTGCAATTATTTTTAAACCAACATGCTATTAATCTTTATAAAAGGAAAGTTAATTTTACACTTGTAAATGTTACATCATTAAATTAATCCTTAAATTTCTTTCGATTTAAGTTATCGCCTAAATATTTTAAGTATATTCAATTGAAACCTCGGGTAGATTATAAAAATATAACATATAAAATAATTTTTAACCCTAAATTATTAAAAATCTCTTAAATGTATTCTTAAATTTCGTAAATTATTTTTAAACCAACATGGTATTGATATGATTTAAACATTGTTATTGACTATTTTAAGCGTTGAGTGGGTACTTTTTTTTACAAAAATAATTTGAAAAGTAAATAATATATGCAAGAGATATTCACGCACTTTACAAAGGTAGCGTTAGGAGTGATAAAAAATAAGAAAAAATGTGGTTTGAATTGATTTTAGGCATTTGGCATCTAACAGAGTTTTTTTGAGAAGAATAGTGACATTTTTGTACCGCCAGAGCAAAATCTTTGGGACTGTTTCCTAAACCATTCTCACGGATTCAAAAAAATTAATATAAAATAGCGATAATGGTACTTGTTTGAAAGTTTTCAACTCGAAGAATATGATTGTCAAAAAAATTTGCCCATTCGATTAATCTTTTTACAAATTTTTATTTTTTTTAGTGAAATATTGAAATTTTTTGAAATAAGTTATGAGTTCATAATGCATGCAGTGAAACAAATGTTTGAGATTTTTAAAGATTCTCAGAGTTTTTTTATTTTATTTTTATTTTTTTGAAACCAATCGTTCCCAAAGTCTCCCTCTTTACCTCTGATCGGATAAACTTGAGCTTTTTTTTTTTTTTTTTCTCTGGATAATAGTATATTTTAGTGAAAAAATATTGGACCGTTTGGAGTTTAAATAAATTGATTAAAATGTGATAAGGATAACTCTTTGACATTTAGATTGTGTTTGTTTTGGGGAATTGGATAATGAGGGATAAATAATACCGTGGAACCCATGAAAATAATATATGAGATTGGATAAAAGATGGGATTATTTTTTTTAATATTTGGTTGGTGGGATATAAAGTGAGATAAAATATATGATTTGATATGTGATGTGAAAGAAAATAATTTTGAACCTTTAGATCTTGGCGGGAACTAAATCCGGAGGTGGGGGATTAATTATCCCACTACCCCCTAGGATAATTTATCCGGCCAAAAGCCAGATTCCATTTCCAGCCACGCCTTGTCCGGCAATGCCGAATTGTGAACCAAACAGCACAATAAGGTAGGGTCCACGGATAACAAATCCAGTCCCACCTCCTTTGTCCAGGAAACAAACATGCTCTTGGAGTATTACTAACCAAAGAAAATGTATAAATGACAAGTGAATACGCATTCAAATGAATTCTGTAGACACTTTTGACTTTTTGTGTTAAAATTTTTTAAAGTTTGTAAATATTTTATTAGAATTTGTAGTAATTTATTGGAATTGGTAGAGATTTAAATAGATTTATAGAGATTTGTAGAAATTTTATAAAAATTTATGTAATTTTAACTGTAAAAATTTTGTAAGAATTTATAAATTTTTTGAATAGTGCCATTACATACGAAATAGTTATCAAAACAAATTACAAATGAAATAAGGTCCCATTTGGAACTACAACCGATTTAAAAAAAAAAAAAAATCAAAAGTGAAAATTGTGAGATCCCACATCGGTTGGAGAGGAGAACGAACCACGCCTTATAAGGGTGGGGATACCTCTCCCTAGTGTGACGCATTTTGGGGGGGCACTGGGTAGCCCTCGCCAAGAAAAAAACCGTGAGGGCTTGCCAGGGAGAGACCCAAGGGGCCAAAGCGGACAATATTATGCTAGCGGTATGGGTCTCGGGCTGTTACAATGGTAACAGAACCGGTGCCGGATCGGTGTGCCAGCGGGGACGCTGGGCCTCCAAGGGGGTGGATTGTGAGATCCCACATTAGTTGGAGAGGAGAACGAACCACGCTTTATAAGGGTAGGGATACCTCTCCCTGGTGTGACGCGTTTTGGGGGGCACTGGGATAGCCCTCGCCAAGAACAAAACCGTGAGGGCTTGCCGGGGAGAGACTCGAGGGGCCAAAGCGGACAATATCATGCTAGCGGTATAGGTCCCGGGCTGTTACATATGTAACACCCGATATTTTATTTTGGTATATTTTTATATTATTTTGGAGAAAATGAAATACTTAAAATGAGTTTAAATGTATGATTATATTTTACACGGGCTGAGTTAGTTTGGATTGAGATTGGACTGGACAAAGTGAGCCAAGGACTTGAGTTTCTTTTTCCTTTCATCTTTTATTTCCTTATTTTCCCGTTTCCTTTCCTTTTTCGTTTGTTTCTTGCGAACCAGAAGAGAGTGAGAAAGAAGAGGAAGAAGAGAGAGAGAAGAGAGAGAAAAGAGGAGAGAGAGTGGTTCGGAGCAAACCAATAGTCGATTCGGGTAGATCTCGACGCGGTGATCGTCGTGGTGCGGTCGGTTTCTCGAGATTCGAAACGAGGTGGGAGAAATCGAAGTTTGAAGTTTGGAGGCCAAACCCATTTTCTTAATTTCTTTCATTTCTCTTCAGATTTGAGGTAGGTGGGACTTAGATCTGTACTCTAGACGTCGTAGGGATCATTTTGATATATATTGCATGATTTGGTTGAAATTTATATAAATTTGCATATATGTATATATATGTTACGGGTGTGTATATATGCATATATATATGAAATTTGAGTTTGTTTTTGAGTTATTTTCCAAATTAAAGTTGTAGAAATGTAAGAGTTAGACGTATGAACATTTCTATATGAAAAATTGTTAGAAATGAAGTTGGATTGGGTGAATATGGAAAAAAATGGAGAGAAAAACGGAGGAATCTGGTTCAGACGGCTGGCGTCCGGACGGCAGAAAGTTGAGCAGGGCTGGCGTCCGGACGGGCCAAGGGGGCGTCCGGACGGCAACAGGCCATTTTGGGCCGTTTTGCTCCTTTTTGCTCCCTGATACTTATTTTGACCCCCGACTTTGTTCATATACATTTTACAAGTGTTATATAGATTCCAAATCATGATTTAGATGAATGTGAATATGATTTTATATTGAGATAAATGTTTAATTCCATGATTGAACATATCATGAGTATTGGGATTTGGGGTGGTTTCATCTGGTGAAATTGATAGTTGGATTGGCCGAGAGTGCCATAGATTGTGACGTGCCGAGGCACGATTGTTTTATTTGTTATTAAGGTTGAGATGATAGATTATAATAACACCAGATGATCCCAAAAAAAATTTATAAACGTGACTAGAGTTTAGTCATGTGGAGTTGGGACGCTAATATGAGTTTATGGATGTGATATTTTTCTGGACTACAGCCGGTTGCATGCTTGAGATAGCGGATGCCTACCTGAGATACGTGGATTTCTGACTAGAAGTGTAACACGGTTCTCTAGCGGATAGGTCAGGGGGTGTAACACGGAGCCCCTGAGTCTTTACACATGTGGGGGTGTAACACGGTTCTCCATAGGAATATGAGAGATATATATATATATATATGTATGCGTTTGCCGTAAGCGCTGAAACTGTGTGTTTGGTGGCCGCGCGTGTCTTGACTTTTTAGCCTTACTAAGTGTCACCCGTCCCAGGATAAGATTGGAGGTAGATAGAGAAATAGGATGCATGGCCATGGCACTTCAATGCATTGCATTGTATGAGAGATGCATATTTACATTATGATGTTGTGTATATATATGATGTGTTATTTATGTACAGTGGTGCACACTGGCACTGTCCTACCTACTGGGCTAGCTAGCTCACCCCATCATCATTGCAGGTGGCACAGGGAGACAAGGTACTGATCACCCTGAATTGAGTTGACTGCTGGAGGCCTTAGACATTATTTTATATTAATGAGATTTTTGTACTGTATTTGTGCGACCCGGGTTGTTGGTCCTAATGATTGATGACATACATTGTATAATTATTTATATGAGAATTTGGGACGATTGTAGTGCTCTGATGGATATTGATATATTATGACTTGACCTTGACACAGGTTTTATTTTGTTTTAATTATCCCTATTTTCCCATACCGTCCGTCCCGGACAATTTATGTTAGGGGCGTGACATAATTCCCTTGTGTAGAGGGTGTTTGGATCTCCTAGAACATTAAAAAATTTAATTTTTAATTTTTTAATTTTTTCATGGATTCTGTAAATAGTGTGAAAGGTTATGTTTAGAATAATAGGGAAATCCTGAAAATCCTCCAATACAATTTGTATGTTCTGTTGTAACTTTTGGTGCTGCTTTTATTGGTGCCTGCAGACTATAGTCTTTTTGTTACTTCCTGTTATAAGAATGTGCATTGTTGAGTTTGAGGATTTGAAAATAATTTGGGGGAGTCAGTCGAATTTGAATTCATTTTGAAAAAACAAAACAAAACGAAAGCTAACTGTATTACTTGGACTATTAAATCATTTTGACTATTAAATTAGACCCGTTTGAGAATTGTGTATGACAATCATTTGGTCATCCTTGACTTAACGAGTAGAGGCACGGGTAGAGGATGTCCAAGCGAGGATGGAGTTGCAGATGCAGGCCCATGTGCAAGCTCAAATGCAGGCCCAGCTGGCAGAGCTAAAGTATCGACTAGCTCAAGCTCGTGTCCCCACAGTTGATGCTTCAAATCCGCTGATTTGTACATAGGTTAATAACTAAACAATTTATTTTTAAATTTAATTCAATTCCTTTGCAAATATAAATTTATATCTGTTGTTAGTCATATACTTCTTTATTATAAGCCCCGGATGCTGACAGTGGCCACCAGGCGAGACACGAGTCGGTTGGTGAGGGCATGAAAGTTCCAGCAGGCTCGAATGATTAGGATCAGGTATAAGTTTACGAATATGTCTTAACTTTTTTTTAATTCTTAAATAATTAAAGTTTATATAATTAAATTTATGATATAGATTTTTTATTAATATTTTATGCGCATTGAGAAAAAAGTTTAAATGTTATTAATTTTGAAACTTAGAAAATTAGAAATTTTGAAATATAGAACCTTCAAAAAGTTATAAATTTTAGAACTTTAAAACTTCAAACTGAAAACTCGAAACTTAGCCTCTAACAGCTCAAAATAGAGCAGACAGGCTCTAATGCCCCGTCAAACTCGAGAAGCACGATCTCCAAGTCATTAGGGACATGCAGGAATGAACGACGAGTGAATCCGACACCCAGGGTGCTCAGAATCATAAAAAGTACGTTTAAGTTGAAATTCTAAACTTAGAACTCGAAACTTATTCTCTAACAGCTCAAATTGAGTAGATAAACACCGATACCCGTCAAAATCGAGGGGCACGATATCCGAGCTATTAGTGACCTGCAGGAACAAACGATGCGTGAATCCAACACTCGGGGTGCCCATAATCGTAGAAAGTACGTTTAACTTAAAACTTTGAACTTATAACTTGAAATTTAACGTCTAACAACCCAATTGGAGCAGAAATGAATGGTACATAAATCTGACACCCAGTGTGCTCAGAATCATACAAAATATTTTTAACCTCAGAACTTTCAATTATATCATTAAAAATATTTATTTTACGTAATTTTATTTAGTTATATTTAAAATTTTGTTGACTAATAATATTTTTTTTTGTTTCAAGTTGATTGAATGGTACTGCAGTAGACATCTTGTTTTGTTTTTTGTTTTTTTTTTTCCTCTGTAATTATGTAAGACCTTTTTTTTTTTTGGTAATTCAAAAATATTGTACTTTTATTAACATGAATTGGCAAGTTCATTAGTAGTTTATTTTTTTATTGTGTGTATGATTTAATTTAATTTTGATAACTAAGTTTATAAAAATTTGCAAAGCAGGCGGTATAGGAACTGAATTAAAAAAATAAAGTAAAATAGAAAAAAAAACTATAGCATTAGCGACCGCCTAGGCCGTCGCTAAAGGCATTACTGGCCGTCGCTAATGATACTTTTAGCGACCGCCTAGGCCATCGCTAAAGATGGCAAAAAGATAAAACTTAGCGATCGCTAAAGAGGGGTCGCGTACTTTTAATAACCGCTATGTGGCGGTCGCTAATAGTCTTTATCGACGAGCTTCTCGCGGCCGGTAATTGGCGGTCGTTATGCCATTGCTAAAAGGTAATAGCGTCGGTTTATTTTCCTTTAACGACAGCTAGTGGTAGTCGCTAATATCTTTTTTCCTAGTAGTTATATAATATCTGCATCCTTCTATGTCATACTCGGGCAATATGTACTACCATATACCTTTGGGGTCGAGGGCTCAATACAAAAGAAGGAGGAATTATTGACCGCTAAAAGTAGTCGTCTAAAGTCCATAAGTGGTTGTCTATAGTTTAGACAATCGCTTGATGACCGCTATATGACGGTCGTAGATAATAGGGTCGACAAAAAGAATGAACGATCGCCTTTAAACGGTCGTCAAAAATCTCGACCGCTAAAAGCTATTTAACGACCGCCTCAAAACAATCGTCTAAGGAGATATATAATTCTGACGACCCCTTTGAAGCGGTCGTTTAAACTTTTTGATGACCGCTTTGAGGTGGTCGCTAATGATTACGCTTGAAAAGTGTAATTACAAACTTAGGAAATTGAGTATATTTAAATATATTTCTTCTTTTAAATTTATATTTTTTATAGTTATTTGTAACTTATACATTTGTTTCATTCATTTCAGTGAAAATGGTGATATCTTCTTGACCAATGGTGAAGAAAACAATGAAGCAATGATGGAACAAAGTGGAGAAGAAGCAAAAGAGATGGATCAGCCCAACCGTCTGGACGCTCAACTTAATCGTCCGGACGGCCGAGAGCAGGCATGATTTCTTGAAGAGGCATATTCAGGCTCACCGTCCGGACGGTTAGATCAGGCGTCCGGACGGTCGAACGACCCAGACTTACGCGCATGCAGTTATTTTAGGGTTTTCGGTGTTCCTATAAAAAGGGACTGTTGGCTTATGTTTTGGGGGGTTTTTTTTTAGCCGTCTTAGGGTTACTTTTAGAGTTTTTTTTTTCTTTCAGTTTTAGAGAGATTTTAGAAAAGATTGTGGAGGAATTCTTGTGAAGATGCTGCTACGTTTTCTTATTCATCTTTCTTTTCTTTTATTTTCTGGTTTCTTGGGCGTTTGTGAATCATATTTCAAGTAAGTTCAGTTGTTTATTGAATTTTATTTAATATAATGAGTTGTTCCTCGTTTCTATTCAGATATATGGATCTGCATGCAAGTTTTTACGTACCTTATATTGGTTTTGCATGAAGTTGTCATTCTAGAATTAGGGTTCGTCTTTATAGTTGATCTTCTGTTTTTATTTATAGATCTTGTTTTATATGTTCATGCATGCGTAGTTTAACTTAGGATTTTATGTTTATTTATTTTCGTGAATGCTAGTTTAGGTTTTCTTGTTTAGATCCAATTTTAATATTAAATTCCAGAAATTAATTATGAATAATTTTAAT
>JAVXUM010000037.1:32713101-32729537 GCA_035590655.1 Pouteria glomerata
ATAAAAATTCATTGTGTATCACGTGACTTGAGTAGGAATTGAGTTGTTTAAAGTTAGTTTAGAATTTTGGTATTTATTAAAAAATGTTAAAAATTTTTTATTTATATTTCATTAAAAAAATTATAAATTTATATTTTTTATTAAATTTTATAATTTTTTATGAATCGAAACGTAACTTAAAGTCAACCAAGAATTCAAGAACATACATTTTAACAGTCTTTGTTTTCGGCTGCGGATAATAACTGGACCACTTTCGAAGTGTTTCTGCAAGCGTGGTTGCTTTCGGAGCCGTATTAAAATAATGAGTTTACACGTCTATACAACCTTCATTGAAGTCAATATGTATATGCACAATAGTCTTCACATTCATATACACGTATTCTCTCAAAATAAATAAATAATTAATGTAAGTTGAAGACAGTTGCGTCTCGCGGCAAGGTGACCTGTGCAACATGTCACAAATGGGTCTTGCTAAAACTTATATGCGATGTTTGTTTTAGGGAATTAGATAATAGGAGATAAGTAATATTATAATATTATATATGATGTTAGATAAAAAATAAAATTAATTTTTTATGTAAAATTATTTTTTTGATATTTGATTAGTGGGATATAAATTGAGATAAAAAATATAATTTAATACGTAATATGACAGAAAATAATTTTAAATCTTTAGATCTTTGCAGGAAATAAATTTAAAAATAAGAAATTAATAATCTCATACCCACTCCCAAATAACACATCCGACAAAAATATTGAATTAACCAAATATCCGTAGATCTTACTGCAAGACAATTTCTCAATCAAAAATCAAAATAAACGCATGATAAAGTGAGTCCCAGATAAATACTATACAATCCCAAATGTTTCATCCCACAAACTAACATTGCCACAAAGAAGCTGATGAGAAAGTGACAACCCACATAACAACATTAGGCAAAATTTCAACAAAACAACAAAACAAAATGTTATCCAAAAAAATTTCAACAAAATGATGAACAATTCCCAACAAGTTATAATTGAGGAAATTTTCAATATTTTATGACATCGTTTGAAATGTTAAGAAAAGAAATTAAAAATTTATGAGACCTGCGGGTTAACCGATCCCACATCAATTGGGGACGGGAACGAAACCTTTCATATAAGTGGGGGTAGATACCTCTTCCTAGTGAGAGGCCTTTTGGGGGTGGCACTGGGGTTGCCCTCCCAGAAACAAAACCGTGACGGGTCGGGTGGCTGCGGCGCCCGGGTGCTGTGTGCCGTCCACGTGAGCGTGGATCCCGAAAGCGGACAATATCTTACTAGCGGCGGCGGTCCCGGGCTGTTACAATTTTTTAATCCTTATTTTTGATTTAACCACCTTATATTTAAAGATCATACATATCCGATTACCCGATTAGTATCTTTGACCATCCAATGGGTTAGAGGATGGTAGTCACTTAAAAATAATCGTTTGATACCCGTTTAGTTTTGATAGTCTTTCTACTCGATGGATTATAAAATAGTATAAGTAATATCCGATTCTGACCCCATATGTTGTCATTCCTACCTTTACTACTCAAATTAAAAACTCATCAGAGTCTCCTCTCTATTTATTAACTTTTTGTTTTTTTTAAAGAGTGTTTGGTGCGATAAAAAGTGAGATAAAATGAGATAAGTTTTAAGTTTATAATTTGTACTGTGAAAGAAACTTTTAAAGATATTTAAAATATTTCAACAAACTTTAGCGTATCGAACACCCTCCTAAAATGCATAACAAAAATTAGCAGAGAAAATGTGACTCCTGATTATAAATGAATTTGACTCTTTAAGTTTGCGGTCCTTCAAAGTCTCGTATTAGGTGGGTAATGTAAATTCCGTTCAACTTCAATGTTAATGGAGCTATCCTTTGTCGGCCATCAACGAAAACAAAAAAAATAAAATAAAATAAGAGGAACATGTAAATGGACAAAACATCATTTTTGACCTAGAAAAAACAACGGCCGCAAGATAACTTCTCGTTGCCGAGAGAGACTTCATCTAACATAAAATATTAATGTTAATGGTTGACGTCTTGGTCATTTAATATATACCTGTCTTCTAATTATTATTATTATTTTAAGTTAGGATGCGTTTGAAGCTTTGAAAAAAAATTTAAAATTAATATTAAAGTAATGTAAAAATACACTTTTTAAATTTTTTTAAAAATATTTAAAGATCCAAACTTTCTCTTGATCAGGCAAGGTGGGTACCCTTCCTTCCCACCTGGATTAGTCATTTCCTAAATTTTGGAGTTTCAGAGGGTTACAGTGAAAGAATTCACTACAAGAGCTTAACGGGTGAAATTAATTTGCACTAAATTCAAGAGTTGTAATTTAATTTAATTAAAATTATTTTTAAAGTAAAAATAAAAGCTCAAAAAAATTTATTAGAGTACAATAAATATAGAATACAAAAAGTCAAATATAATTTAAATACAAATTAATCTCATCTATTAATTCAACCTTTGCAATAAATTCCTTCGCTGCAGTACCTGAAACTCAAAATTTTGCACCAACATTGGGGTATGATGAGTACTCCGCTCACCTAGCAGGACCATTTGTCTGGGGGCTGCTTAGGCATGGGAGAAGTTATCATTAATTCAGTAACTCATGTTTACCCTAAAAAAATAATAATAAATAAATACAATAATTTTTTTAATATTATTTTCAGTATTTAATTGTGTTCACCCAAGAAAAAAAAGTCTAATACCAATTACACCCATTCAATAAAAAAAAAAAAAAAAAATTTAACTTAATACATATCAACGCAATTGTATTAAGTCCATACAATACAATTAAAAATATCTAACCCCACTTTAACCCTTCTCTCTCTCCCTTTCTCTCTCACTTCTCTTTCCAACTAATAATCAATTTAATTAAAAAAAAAAAAAAACGAATCGTCCAATCGAACGTAAAACTAACATCGAAGATTTGGTGAGGAAACAAAATAGAGAAGAATAAAAGAAAATATAAAACCTTACAAATATATATATATATATATTTTTATTGAGTGAACTAGAGAATTAAAGACAATTATTAGTAATTTAAATATTTTTTATTTTTCTAGTCTCATTCATTTGCCCTTTCACTGTACATCACAAACTAAATTTTAAAAGTATTTTTAAATTCATATTTTTTTTTAAACAAACCCTCAATCTATATGTTTAGAACAACGATTTGCGAAAAGGGCCAAAAAAAAGGAAAATATAATTAAATTTATTTTACTTTATTAGTTTGACCACTAAAGGGAGAAGAAAATGAAAGTAAATTAGTCAATAATATTATTTTTTATAATTAACTGAAAAAAAAATGAGGGGATTAAGTGATTCTATTTTATTCCATTTTTTATCCTATTGGAAACACGCCTTACAGTGTAGGCTGTGAGCACACATACAGGAAGGTATCATTTCACCATCAATTTTTTCTTTATTAAGGAACAGTTTGAATTGACATGATGTTGCCCAAATACTCTTGAAAGAATGCAAAGCAATTCATAAAAATAAACAAATAAATAAATAAAAAGACCAAGCAGTATGAGCAGCCTGTTCTTAGATGAATGCTCAGTATTTCATACAAAATGCAGGAATATTGACAAACAGTTCACGTTAATCAATATTAAGACACAGTGGATGGGTGAAAAACCAAACAAACAACAAAGCGTCTGAATGGGAAAACTTCCTTCAGTTGTTTGCTCATTCAAAGCTCATCTGTATAATCTCACCTGTATAGTTCATTTCTATTGTTAGGTGGAACTCAAATAAGCAACTGAAGCAACAAATCACAGGATATGCAACCACTTTTATTGTATCACACACCTGAACGACGAGGAGGGAAGGACTGAAAAGGCTGACCTTGGAGCTGGAGATGTCCATGATTTTTTTTTTTTTTTTTTCAATTATCAGTGGAAGGAAATCAGGTTTGGCTCTTGATCACGAAGACAATTGAATCCTTTTCCAATCTATATCCGGCTTATATCACGGCCAAAAACAAGAGTTGTAGCCCAGTTGATCGCCACATATAATCGGTTTCTCCAGCTTATGACGCGAGTGAGATACGCTGAGCGCCAAACAAACCAACTTAAAAACCCTGCCATAGCCAACCCTTTCGTCTCCTATAGAAATCAAGGTTTCCATAAGTTGAGCAGTTCCATTTCTAAATAGCATAAGAGGGAAAAAAAAGAAAAGGGTCAATGATGATGTATCAAAAATTTACCTTGCTTTGCCTAAGGTCCACGAGAGCTTTGTATCTGCCTATAGTAGCCATGCTCCCCAGATGCTTATAGACAAAAGGTCCTCCTAATTCTATGTCTTTTGCTGCATTTGCATGCCCTCCACCAGCTTTACCGATCCTGTTCAATTGACTTGCTAGATATTTCCCCTGCCGCTCTGCAACCTGTTTCAAGCACCCAAACAGATTATCAGTGAACCGGAAATAGACACAATTGGTCAGAACTGAGATTAAGAAACAGCTATTAAATGTCCAATTCAGGAAAATGAATAAAATCTTACAAATTCAAAGACACATTCTGATACAATATTATTTGAACCTATTATCCATACTCCTAAACATTAGGGTAACCAACCGACTGGTACAACTTTGTTTCAGGATAAGAGGCCAGTCATTTTTCTTAATGACGGCCCATTCATCACATTGAAGAGTTTATTTGTACCTTATTGCACGAAAACAGTATGACCTAAAATGGTGGCAATACATATAATTATTGTTCTTATAATTATACTGCTTCATTGTGAGATCTGACAGAGCACGGAGCTTAATAAGGAAATTGAAGGGTATAATTCATGTTCCAATAAAATGACCACTATTAAAAAGTACTAGAACAGAAACTGAGTCATTAAGATTGTATCGAAAGGAAATCATCCAATTAGAGATTTCAATTTGCTACTACAACTTACACTCACGCCACTGTTGTTTAGAATGTGGAATCTTAAATTTTGCTCTTTCTGCATCAGGCTTCTAGTTGTAAGAGAAGCTTGTAATTTCCTGTGAGATTATGTCTTCTCCGGTCTTGATGAGCAACTAATTTGTGGTGTAATACCCTGTATTTTAAATTTGGTAGTTTTTCAATACTTTATTATCTTTCAACCAGGATTTTATTTGATAAAACCAACTTTGGATTAATAGCCAATGCAATGAAATTAGCCAACGGCAATTTTTGGGATTTTTCTGAATAACTTGCATTTTTGGTGCCTCAAGTTACATTTATTAGATGTTATTTTACCGATATATGTGAGTCTACTTTTACTGGGAAACACACTTCAGAGAATATCTCCCTTCCATTCTCCTTGGTTTGGTTATTGCCAAGGAACCACTTCCGAGAACTTTGTCTTTGTCTACTGCCTCATGAACCCACTTGAGACTCGAGATAAATACTTAGGTATCATCACAAGAAGACTTGGTTGTCTACTTCCAGCTTTTGAGAAAGGAAGGCTGGTTCAGAAAGATTTGCCAAAGCCGGGCATGGAACAGTGGAGCAAAGAAGATCTAATTTTGTTTGGAAGTGGGCTCAGCTTTGGGGTTAGAGAGATAGGCATGATTTCGTGGGTGTTTTATCAACAATGGAGTCAGGCGACACATGATCTCATTGGTGTTTTATTTTTGAGGTTCTTAGGTACACATTCACATGCCATCCTTTTCCGATATCTAGGTCCAGGTCGTGACACGTGATCTCAAATTGGCCAGTGACGGCAGGCCTTGGCACAGAAATAAGATTCCTCTACGTAGGGATGGCAACGAGGTAAATTATAGGCAAATATAATAATATTCAAATTCGAACTTTGAACCCTTCATCCACCTCCGAATTTGTCCTAAACTCCGAACGGATATTTTTTTAAATCTCCATTCCTACTCCAAACAAAAAACGGATATATCCACAGATATCCGAAAATTCAAACTTTCTGTTCACATCTAAATAGGTCCCTAACTTGATACATAACTTGATTGCATATATACCTTATTATTACCAAATAATTCATCTCTAAAACTAAAATAATACATAAACATCATATATGAGAAATATAGTTATTTAAAACCCTAACTGCCCATATATAAAAAAATTATAATCTTTTATCCTCACTATATATATTAATTTATAATAAGGTTAACTTTACACTTTATTTTTTTAATTTGAGCCAAAATTACATTCCTCCATCTAATTTAAAAATTAATACATAATTTTTTAATTTGAATTAAATTATAAAATTATTAAATATAATTAAATTTGTGTCATATCTAATAATATATTTTATAGATAACGTAATATATTTTAATAATCTAGTAATAAATTTTAAAAATACTGTAATAAATAAAATATAAGAAAAAAATGTAGGTTGGTAAATTTTAAAATAAATAAATTTTAAAAGATTTGTAAAAAATAAATAAATATCAAAATGATAAGGAAAATGACAAAAGTCTGTAAATAAATTAAAATAAAATAATTTATTTTCTTATATAATTAAGCTATAAAATAAATTAAAATTTATTTTTATATGATTACTAAAAATATAAATAAAAATAAATTTTATTTTAGTTTTCAAAATTTTTTCTTACATAAAACCAGCAAACATAAAAATAAAAGTTGTAAATTTAAATTTCTAATTTTTTTTTTTTTATCCCTACTAACTTTTTACATTAATCCAAATTTAAAATAGAATTATTGATTTTATTTCTCACCCTTCACATATAGAAAAAAAATAAAACTACCAAAAAATGTCTAATAACGAAAATCAACAAACAAAAAAAATTAACTTTAAGTGTATAGACAAATTTATCAAACAAATCATAAATATCTATTTTTTAAAATTTACTTTTAAATTTTCTATAATAACAAATAATTAACATAAAATTATAAATTTTTATCGTAATACAATAACTCGTTTATATAAGTAAAATTTAAAAAAAAAAAGGAATGTAATTACCAGCCCATTTATCAAAATATTTAAGAAAAAATTGATGAGTTATCCTTTGTAAATATTTTTAAAAAATATTTTTTATTATAAAATAAAGGTATTTATAGCATTATACTTTGTCTTGGATTGAGTTTTATATAAAGATTTTTAAGACATTACAAGTGGAGTACAAGAGACTATTTGTGGAGTACAAATAAGTCCAACTTATAATTTTTTGTCACATTTTGAAAAAGAAGCAAAAATAAATAAATAAAATATTGAATGTTTCATGAAATATTTTAGCTAAATTATTTAAAAAATTTATTTTCTAGAGAACTCTTTCAATATGAATATTGAAAAGTTTAAAAACAAAAAATTATATTTTAGATGAATATAATAAAATAAAATAGTAATCTTGTGTACTAAAATAGGAAAAATAAAATATTTTAATTATTTTTTAAAATTTGTATCTAGATATTTTTCTGGAAACAATTGAGTTTATGAGTCATAATTGGTGTTTAAAATTATATAAATTTGTAAAATTATAGTTTTGTAATTCGTGTAGTGACTAAAAAATTTTAAATTCACCTTCTTAAGTTTTCTTGATTTTTGTGTATGAAAGAAACAAAATTTGAACTTGTAAACTCCAATTTGCACAAAAGTTAAAAAAAATTAAATTTATAATTTCCTTCCTAAACACACCCTAATTAATATAAAACGATGACAATTTTTGCTTTAAATTTATTTATCAATATTCATTTTAATAATAAAAAAAAGTAAAATTTAATAAGTCTAGAGTATGATAAATATGAATGTCGTTTGTCATGTTATAATAACGTTGTTGTCATCATAAATCCAAATGATTCGACATTGTTCGGCTATTTTTTGGACGATAAGGACAGATTCAAATATTGAATTCCAAGCAGATTAAGACAGAGGCTATTCCATCTTTATATTCGATCCGATATTTGATTTTTTAAAAAGAAAACATCAAATCCAATCCGATCTCCGAAAAAATTTAAATCTCACATCCATTCGACTTGGGTAACGGATCGAATTCGGACAGGTCAATTAAAATAGCTAACCCTATTTGTTCCACAATGAGTTACTAGTATGCCAGGAAGAAGAGTTGGTACACTACTACAAAAAAGCATAAATATCACGGGTTTTAAGTGTAATATTTCATATTTCATCTCTATTATAAAAGCGTGATTGATTCAGGTGAGATTGTAAGTCATCTATTTTTTATCACAGTTTATAACCGTGATTAAAAACTTATAACAATCACACACTAAAAGTGTGATCTTTTATAGTAAAAATTGAGATAAAAAGAAATTTTGTGTGATTTTTTATGAGTTTTGATCTCACTTTCTTTGAAAAACTGTGGTCAAATATAGACCAATGACCATATTGAACAAATGGATTAATTTTAAAAATAATAAAAATTCATGTGGCAACCTACTACTTGTCATCATTGCATCATATGGTGCCTTATCATCATAGTAACTACATATATATTTGATATTTTTCTGTTGCTGTTGAGAATCGAACTCTATCATTTCTTTTGAAGTTAATGTAGTTGACCGCTAGTTCAAGTTATCATTTACATATTCGTTTTATAAATTAATATATATAAACAAATTTATATCACTTTTGGTGACTAATTGGTCACTAAAAATAATAAATTTTTATTATTTTTATTTGATTATTTTAAGTTTTTTTTTTACAATAATTTATTATCATTTTTGTTAACCAATTAGTAACTAAAAGTAACATTTTTCCCGATCAATTGGTTAGGAAAAATAATAAAAAATTTACTTTTATTTAATTATTTTAACTTTTTGCAATAATTTGAAATCATAACCAATACAATTAATATTAAAGATACATTAAATATTTTTTTTACATATTAAATATTTAATATTCACCTAATCGTAAATCATACAAATTATGAAGGCTATTTTTATATATTTATTAAAAAAAGTAATTATACATTTAGCATTATTTAAATTTGGTTCAGTAAATTTAGTTTTAGCATTAATCTAAAAATATTTTTGTTTATTAATCTATGATTGTAGTTTTTATAAAATATTAAATAAATTAAGATTAACAAATAAATATTATAATAAAATTTATAAATTCTAATTTAAATTATATAAAATAATAAACAAAGTTATTTAAGTGAGATATAGAGAAAAAAATAATAATATTGTCTCTAATTTTGTTATTTTGCTTTTTTTTAAGATATGATTTTTCTCATATTTTTATCTCAGTTTTTTCTAGAGATGTTTTTACTAATCTTTTATCTCACTTTTTTCAATCACAGTTTTAACAAAACTAAGATAGAAAGCATTACTGATCTTATATCTCATTTTTTTCAATCACAGTTTTAACAAAACTAAGATAGAAAGTATTACTGATCTTTTATCTCGCCCTTTTCAATCACAGTTTTAACAAAACTAAGATAGAAAGTATTAAAAGTAACTTTTTATCTCGGTTTTTTTTCATTCAACTAAGATAAAAAATTTAAATTACAAATTTTTATCACGTTTTTTTTTTAAACTATGATCTTTATAAAATTCTTACCGTGATTTTTATCAATTATTGTAATAGTGATATTAGCCATTAGGATACAATAGTAACTTTTAATTGAGTGCCTACTTTTTTTGTCTCATATCTACAACCATTGATTTTGTCTAAGCCTTTGATTTGGGAGTATTTCCATGGTGAGTTTCTTATCTCTCACAATAAATAAGTCTTTCAGGATATCCCTCTCACACGTAAAACAATCATTGTTGTACTAGTGATTCAATATAAGGATTTGTGTCATCTTAAAGTCACGGGTCTGATCAAACTCTAACTTGAGTGCCCGAACCAATCCTCCATCTAACCCTTCCTCTTATTAAGATTTGAGCTGCCAAAATACTTCTCCAAACAAAGCTTAGGTTTGATCAGAGTTGGATATCCAGCAACGAACCATGAGAAAAGTATCTACCCTTAAAACACCTTAGCAACTAAAGAGTTAGGAGTAGTCAAAAATTGCCATCATTGCTTACTTAAAGGGCTAAATTAAATCCATGGGGCTTCTGAAAACCCAATCTTTCACTGGATTTGTGAGCATAGAGTTTGTCCTAGGCCATCCAATAAATATCACGATGTTGGGTGCCAATGTTTTCCCACTAGAATGAATTCATCATCCGCTCCAGTTCTTGACACAATTGCACCGGCAACAAAAATGGACTTATCACATATGATTGTATAACTTCAACAACTGTCTTCAATAGCACTTCCTTTCGTGCTCTGCAAAACAATTTTGTTTTCCAGTCATTCAAGCTGTATGCATAGTACCCATACGTGAAAGGCACATGCACATGCCAATTAGAGAGAGAGAGAGAGAGAGAGAGAGAGAGAGAGAGATTCAAAATAAATACTTTAATATACAATCATCTTTTATATATAAAGTGACATATATCTGTAAAAGTAAAATTGAACTCTTCATTCCAGGCATAAAATGCAGAGAATTACAAGATGACATGCATACTGCTGAAATGCTAAGCTATTGAGTAACTCAATAATACAAATCATTATATTAGCAAATGAAATAACTTAGAAGCCTTGTCTTTACATAAGAAGTGGCAATTACTAATATACTCCATATGCCCAATTTAAGCAGTTGTCTCCTTCCAAAGTAATCTAGCGAAATTTTAAATAATCGCTTCCAAGGGCCGATTCAGGTGAGGGGGCAAGTGATGACTCCCCTGACTTAAAACTTAAAGTTATCAAAATATTTTTGATATTTTAGCTTCATTAAAACAATCAATTAATTTAAAATTAGAATATTTTTACCTTATTAAAAAATTAAGATTAATTCAACATTTTTCAAGCTAATAAGATTAATTCAAAAATTTTCAACATAATTAGAGTTTACAAAAATCAAACCTAAGTATTTTTTTTGTAAAATAAAGTATATTTTTCCACTATGCTATTGAATACCTTTGCACATAACATCAAAAAATATAATGTAATAAATTCTACAAAAAATAAAAACTTAATAATATTTTTTTAGTAACAAGAATTATTCTTAATTAACCATTAAACTATAAAAAGTATATTAACTGGTTTAATATTCAAGATTAATTTTATATTTCCTAAAACAATATTATTTATCTCTTACTTTTAATCCGACGTAACTCGTTTTTCTCACTCATTATTATATTATTAAGTATTTGGTGCCCAATGCCTTCCTTAATAAAAATTCTAAATCCGTCCTTCATTGTATCTCGTTCGGCATACCATCAATATTTGATGATCTTGTCTAAGCTCTGTATGCTTTGATAAACTAAACTCCAATTCGGGGTGGTGAAGCAAAAAATTTAGAAGGCTTCGGTAAGTTATAGGTTGCTGATGATATTTTTAATGGGCCTGTTCCACTTTATCCTTCTAGAGTTTGGCGTAAAAATACACCGTCCTTCTTTAATTTAAAAATTAATAACTAATTCACTCGTGTTTTAGATTAAAGTATAATTCACTCGTGTTTTATAAAATTAATTGAATTTATTAAATTTAATCGAATTTATACTTAATAAGTTAAAATAAAAAAAAAAGGCACAATAATAGATACACAAAAATACATTTTTACTTATTTTTATGTTAAAATGGAACATTATTTTATTTTTTAAAAATGACTTAATTTACTTGTATTTTTTTAAATAATGTTTTTTCAACAGGTATACATGGATTTAAATGCCTAAATTGAATATTTTATGTTAATTTTTCAATTCAATTCAAATTAGGGGGGAATTATATGTTTCCTTTTAAAGTAGTGGGAGACTAAATGTTTTGGTTCAAACCACGTGGCAATAAAGTTTAATTACTCTTTTTTTAATTTTCATCAAATTCATTTTATAGTTTGGCCAAGGCTAGTTGTGTCGGCTCAATCAAGATCTCTACGGCAGACCATTGGGCAGCTGGGGCTTCACCACCTACGACTAGGGATTGGGTTTGTACACTGGGTTGGCGTCTCACATCAGAACGTTGAGGTGTGTATATTTGAGCATTTAACAGTCTTGATATGTTCATAAAAGTTCAATCTTTTTATGGTTTTATCTGAATTACAGTTGTCAAAAAACATTGTAACTCTTAAGAATTTTAAATTTTAATTTATTAAAAATATTAATCTTTTATGAGTCTCCACACCATTGCTGGTGAATCTATCATTAAATGACCAGAGTTGCTAACATAAAATTAAATTTATAGTTATTATAATTAAAATTCGGTGAAGTAAAATTTAATAAAACAATTCAAAAAAGTACAAAATATGTGATTGTCGAAAATGTTTTCATCCTTATATATAAAAGCCTACAATTGAACCCAAACAAATTAAGAGTGATCTTTTGAAAGACTACTCACAAGAAAATCACATTGTCGTGAGTCAACAAAAGAGCATTGTTTAAAATTAATGGACATACACACGTTGACTTTTAACGAAACCATCAGTTTGACCTATATGATTGATAATTCAATGCTAATGTATATCTATAATTAGAATTTAAGAAGTAGAGTTTGAGTAGAGTTATATTAGTAGAATTTATTTTTTATTTTGTTTTTCCTCTATCCCTTTGTAAATAAGGTTATTCTTCTATTGTAAACATACAATTCAATACAGAATTTTTCCTATTTTTCATTCATTTTCTTTCTCTTACCATGGTATCAAAGCCTGGTTCATGGTCTGTGATCATTGGACGTGCAACTTACCTTTGGTAATTTTTTTTTCTCTTCCAACCCAGTCTCCATACTCGTACTATTTCTAGTAATTTTATACTTTTTGTTCTTTTATTTTTTCAAAACTCATATAAAATACTCCCAAAAACAGTAGCATGCACTCCATGCGCCGCCCAAAGGCACTGATTTTTCTCCCATCTCGGACCACACGCGCCACGCGCCAAGCACTCACACAGCTTGACTGTGGCTAGCCTTAATCGGCTCTACCCTACGCAGCTCTTGTCCTAGCCGCCTCTCAGACTCGGCTCACTATCCTAGCTGCTTCCCAGACCGTGGTTTGTGGCTCCAATGCAAGCCAAACCGGTCCAGTAGAACTGCAGACCAATCCGGAAGGATTGCTGGCTTGTTCAGTCCTCTCTGTGGCTCTTCTGTACTTGTTCAGATTGGTTCCCATCTATTTTGGGCTCCCTAAATCTGTTTTTGGCATCTATTTGCCACGATTCATCTTCTACAGGCCTGTTTTTAATTATTTCCTTATCCAATTCAGCATATTTTGATCCTTACATTCTCCAAGCCCATAATAATCACGCTTGAAGGTTTTAATTACATCTCTTGGTCTCAAGCCATGTTCAGTTTTCTTAAAGGTTGAAAACTTTGGCAATATATTGCAAGAGATATTATCGAACCTAAAAAGGCTACTAATAAAAAAAACGAATATGACGACGACAATTTTGCTGATCAACTAGAAGGTTGGAAAAGCAAGAATGATCAGATTATTACCTGGTTTTGCAATACTTCGTCTCCATCTATTGCTCTCTAGTTTGGTCCTTTTGAAACTGCTAAGGAAATTTGGAATTTTCTTCGATAGTGGTACGCTACTGCTGATCTTGCTCACCAGTTTCAACTATTCAATTCTCTCCATCACATGAGACAGGAACCTGACCAATCTATCAACTCCCTCCTATCTCAAATGCATGCAATTTAGGACCAGTTAACTACTTCAGAACCTGTTTGGTCTTGCACAATTGATGGTACAAAATTTGCATCTTATCATGATCAACAGTGACTGATAATGTTTTTGATATCCCTTACAGATAAATTTGAACATGTTCGAGCATCATTACTACACCGTAGTCCTCTTCCTACATTAGATCAAGCTATTTTTGGACTTCTGTCTGAGGAGACTCGATTGGGAATTCACAAAACTCCTGACACTATTGCTGCCACCACTCATTCTAGTAGAGCCTCATCTACTCAATCTCGTGGTAGCATTTCCAAATAGCCTCGCCCAATATACTACAAACTTTGTAATAGCCCTTCTTATTCTTATAAACATTGCCCTACTCGTGTTTGTCCTGCATGGCATAAGATTGGCCTTGGCCATTACCTATTTGGGCCCTAAATTATTGGTCTCCTCTCAAGCATCTCCTTAAAAAAAAAAATCAATCTGAAGCTATGACCAATACTTCTGAGGTCTCTTCTCCTACCTTCTCATTAAGTGATTTTAAGGCCATTGTTAGGCAGGTGATGTCTTCCTCTAGTCTTAATCCGACTGTTGTTATGTCTGCCACCTTAGTTACATCTTTCTGGTTATTTGATTCCGCATGTTGCAATCATATGTCTTCAAACTCTTCTTTATTTTCTTTTTGTCAATATAAACCTAACCTTCTTATTATTAATGCTGCTAATGGTACCTCTATGAATGTCAGTCATGTAGGATCCATCACCACCATAAATATTTCCTTTTCCAATATATACCACATACCTTCTCTTACAGTGAATCTTATCTCTGTTGGTCAATTTTATGACCTCGGGCTCACTGTTCTTTTCCCTTCTACTAGTTATGTTATGTAGGACCTACAGATGAGGCAGACTATTAGGATAGGGGGCAAAAAAGGACGCTTATTTGAGCTCATCTAACTTCGAATGCCATATTCATCATCATCTACTTCAGTTCAGTCTATAGCCTCAACCAGTTACTCTTCTTCACTTTATCTTTGGCACTCTCGTTTAGGACATGTTTCTCTAGATCATTTACACTTAGTCATTTCTAGTGGTCATTTACGGTCTATTAAGTCAGAAAAGGTTGATTATTTATCTTGTCAACTTGAAAAATAACCAGCTTGGCCTTTTAATAAAAGTGACTACGTTTCTTTAGCACATTTTGATCTTATTCATTCTGATGTGTAAGGATCCTCCCCCAATGCTACGATGAGAGGTTCAAAATATTTTGTGATCTTTGTAGATGATTTTTCTCGTTATACCTAGATGTATTTGTTACATAATCGTTCATAATTTCCTCAAATTTATTTTGGATTTGCAAAAATAATTCAAAGCCAATTGTCTCAATCAATTAAAATTTTTTGATTTGACAATGCCATGGAATATAAAGAATCTAGCTTTCTTCAATTTCTAAACACACAAGGCGCCATTCTGTATCGCTCTTGTCCTAGTACCTCTCAATAAAATGGTCGAGCTAAATGTATACGTCATCACATCCTTGACACTGTCTGTACCCTTCTTATGTCTTCATTTTGTACTGAACAATTTTGGGGTGAAACCACTCACACTGTTGTCTATACTATTAATCATGTCCCTTCTCCTCTTTTGGGTAATATCTCTCCTTATGAAAAGCATTGTGAACACCCTCCAACCTATACTAATCTTCGAGTCTTTGAGTGTGCTTGTTTTGTTTTGTTACAACCTCATGAACATTCTAAACTTGAACTTCGTTCACGCCTATGTTGCTTCTTAGGATATAGTATTGAACACAAGGGTTATCGTTGTTAGGATCCTTTCTCTAAACGGCTATGTATTTCCCGTCTTGTCATGTTTTAGGGAACATAAAGTGTTCTTATTCGTGTCTTCTTTTCAGTTTCCCTCTTCTTCTTCCACAAATTGTTTTACTGACTCTTTTGTATTTTTTTTCCCTGATGGTGATAGTGATGCTGACTTATATATGCTTCTTGTTCTCGACCATCCTGAACGCTCTACTGTAACTGCTGATCTTACACCTAAAACAAGTCCACTTACTTCCATTGAGCATAATTTACCACCTGATTCACCACCCCCTTATAATTCATCACGTGCAAGTGAACATCCTAATTGACTATGTGATTACCACCGTTATTCTAGTTTAATTTCTCATCACGAACCTCACTTTTTGAGAGGCTAGAACTAACCCTCTTTGGCAGCAAGCAATTGCAAAAGAATTATAGGCTCTAAAATAGTCTTATACCTGCAATTGGTTGATCTTCTGATTAGCATGTATTATTGTATAATTCAATATATATAGAGTATGCTAATTATTTATTTATGCTTATTATTAGCGATGTGTTTGCTTAATTATCTCATTTTCATGCATTCTTGGTGTCTTTGTGTTTCAGGTAATATAATATGGTGTTTTAGGCCTAAATGATACAAAAAGTGTATGCAATGAGGAGCCAAAGCAAGCCGGAGTAAGGAATGCAAGAATACGTTTAGTATTTCTTTGGAGCATTTCACCAAATACCTGGTGTACATGGAGAAACGTAACTTCATGACATAAATGCTAACATTATCAAGACTTTCTAAGACCTTCTAAACCTCTCAAGAGTCATTACAATGCATAAGATCATCTATCATGACTGCCAAGGAGAAACAAAAGGCCCTAAGCTTAAATCGGTCGAAGATATGTTGTAGCAGAATTTTGGACAACACCCTGTAATATTTCATCCATAACTTTTGGTCCAAACTTCAATTGACACGAGTCGTTGTGGGTTGGAAAAAAGACCTGAAGAGCTACAACTTT
>JAVXUM010000037.1:32821039-32831549 GCA_035590655.1 Pouteria glomerata
CCTCTGGGGATGATGCTTGCTTCTGCCCTAGCAGCCTCACTTTTGTTTTTTAATATGTTTTTCAATTTTAAATTGAGACTCCATTCCATTACACTCCCCCCCCCCCCTTCTTTGTTTGGATGTACAAATTGTACCATGCACCTATGGTAACGATACCGATCTACCAATGTAAACAAACACGAGAAAGAAATTTTAAAGATTGTTAGCCTGCAAGTTTTAACTCTTTCTTAATTAATATGCCAATTGGGGTGTTCAGTTCATTAGTCCTGATAACTCAGCCGATCCGTAATTTAATGGATCGGATGAGACGTAAACGGTACGGTTTAACTCATCTTAGAAATTTATTTTATTTTATTTTATACATAAATAAAAGGCACTACATTTGTTATGTTGTGTTTAGACAAAATGGCCATAGGCCTTCTTCAAACTTTTATCTAGTATGAATTTGATTCCATTCGTTCTTGAGCAATTTTTTTTTATGATTTTTACTCAAAAACGCAGACCTTTTTCAATACTTCATAGCCCTCCCTTAGTCTCCGTTGCTTAAAAATTACCTTTAGGCACAGATAATTTTAAACTTTTGAAAAAAATAAATTTTAATAAAAACAAGACAAAAAACTAAAAAAAAAAAAAAACCTTAAAACCAAATTAGAAGATAAACAATCCGTGCATTTCATGTTCTAGTCTATTAAAAAAAAAAAAACACAGAGAGAAAGAGAGAGTATGAATCCTGAGGGTGGCTCAACTGGTAAGATCTTGGGTTTGCTCCCCAGTGATTACTAGTTCGAGTCTCCTCAGAGCCACTAAGCGTTTACCGGGTCGTTAACTTCAGAGCCCCAAGGATTTGTCGAGGTGCACGCAAACTGGTCCGGACACCCTGAGTTATCTAAAATAAAAAATAAAAAAAAATAAAAGAGTATGAGTATGGGTTTGAAAGATACAGGGTACTTTTGTTCACTGTCGATTTATGAAATACAGCTCATACTCTCCGTTGCTTAATATCTGTAATACTAAGCTAAAAAATACCAAATAATAAAAATGTAAACGAAGTTTAAAATTAATTAAAGGGTAAATTAGTTCTCATATGTACTTTATTACCAAGTTTACTTATGAATTTATATTTTATATCATCTTAATTTATTATTTATACTTTCAAATCATTTTACTTTATTTCGTTTTAATTGTTAGTGTTTAAAAATTTTAACTAAAAATACCTTAAACGTATCTATTACATACAATGAATACATGATGTTTTGGCAAAACATTTGATGTGAAAAAAGTAAAGAAAACAATTTAAAAGTAATAATAGCAATTAAGATGATTTACAGTATATAATAAAATAATATAGAAGCACAAAGCAAAATTTGCGCTTAATTAATTACTTTCGCTTAGGAGTTTCACTTATAAGTAGTCAACTTTCACTAATTGAAGTCCAGGAAAAAATAAATGCGAAGTCATTTTCTTTTCTCTGTTTGAAATCAAAATTTAAGAGAGACCGCCTTTGCTCTCAGAAAAAAAAACATCAATATAGAAAGAGACAGACTGCTGAGGCGATAACCCAGTGGCTTATATTCCCTGGGTTTTGCTGCCAGTGCGAGGAGATCAAACCTTTTACATGTACATCAGAGCAGATCATATCAACAAAGCCAGCAGCATAGGAAGTCATTTTCTTTTCTCTGTTTGAAATCAAAATTTAAGAGCGACGGCCGTTGTTATCAGAAAAAAGAACATAAATGTAGAAACTAGGTTTTGTTTGCAGTGCGCAATGTACGAGGAGATCAATTCCTTTTACCTGTATATCAGAGCAGATCATATCAATAAAGCCAGCAGCATCCTATAGTGTATTTCTAGTTTAAACTGGTAATCTTTGGCAGCCATTACCAACGGAGAGATATCAATTATAAATATCCTCTGTTTTGTTGATTAACTGTTGAAGAGATAGAAACTAAAGAAGCCATAAACCTGCCGTGTTGAAGAGATCATTGAAAAAGTAATGGAGATTTAAGGTGAAGACTTCACAATGGAGGTTAGAGGTGAAGAGATAACCCCAAACCAACAACAACCACCGCAGCTTCCAGCACCATGGAAAAAAATTATAACAGTGGCATCTATTGTTGTCGGGATTCAGTTCGGGTAGGCCTTGCGGGTGTCCCTCTTCACACCATATGTTCAATTCCTCGGTATTCCTCATAAGCTGGTATCACTCATTTGGCTCTACGGGCTAATTTGCAGTATCCTAGTGGAGTCATTAGTTGGTCATTACAGTAACCACTGCAACTCCCGCTTTAGGCGATGCAGATCGTTCATTGTGGTGGGAACCAGTCTCCTCATCTTAGCAGTCATCCTCATTGGCTTTGCCGCGGACATTGGTTATATCACTGGTGATTCGTTGCGGGTTGGTTCTATCCACCCTCGAGCTATCATGGTGTTCGTGATCGGGTTCTTCTTCGCCGAAGCAGCAAAGACTATAGTACAAGGCTCGTGCCTTGCCCTACTTGCTGATCTCTCCGCAGGCAACAAATGGAGAACTTGCACCGCTATAACTTTTTACCCCATCTTTATGGTCGTGGGAGACGTTCTCGGCTACATTGCCAGTTCTTTGGGTGGTCTTTACGTATTCTTTCCCTTCACCATGACAGAAGCATGTGAAAAGTATTGTGTAAATATGAAGAGCTGTATTGGTCTCTTCATTTTGCTCATGGTTATTTTGGCTATGGTAGTACTAGCTACTGCACGGGAAAATGTATAGTCCCAACCAGAGGAGGGAGGAGAGAAGGCGATGCAGGTACCATCCTTAATAGATTTGTTGGGTGCTCTGAAGACGTTACCTAGACCCATTTGGATCTTGGGTCTAGTGATGAGTCTCAACTGGATTGGTTGGTATCCATTTTTTTTATACGCCACTGACTGGATGGGGAGGGAGTTCTACGGGGGCAAGGTTGGGGGAGGTGCAACCCTCAAGACAGAAGATTGGTACAACCAGGGAGTTAGAACAGGTACTTTGGGACTTATCCTTTACTCCGTTGTATTTGGAGTTGCTTCTCTCACGCTTGGGCTCATGATGCGTGGGATCGGGGGTGCTAAGCACGTGTGGGGTGCAGCCAATATTCTTCTTGCTATCTGCATGGCTTTAACCGCGGTGGTCACCAAAAAAGCCCAGTTTGCTCGCCACCTTGCCTCAAGACATGGCCGTGAAGTACACCGTGACACTGGAGTTGTGGCTGGTGCATTAACGCTCTTTGCAATTCTTGGAATCCCCTGCGGGTTTAGCACTTTTGTTTTTTTTTGGTTGAAAGACTTACCCAAATTTCATAGTCCCAGGAAGTTTTAAGACTAGAGAATTAAGTTGTGATTATTTTGTTATGAAAAATAACTAAGTTTCTTTCCTTTTAGCAGATAACTTACAGCATTCCCATCTTTCTAGCAATCATTTTCTGTAGCAACTCCGGTGAAGAAAAAGGTATACAGTTTATATCAGTCTCTTTTAACTTTTGAATTCTTATAATCTAGTTTCTAAGGTTCTGATAACTTTTGAATTCCATAGGTTTGTTTATGAGAGCTTTGAATCTTTCAACAGTTGTGTCACAAGTAAGATTTTGTTATTGTGGCTTGAATTTTGGTTAACCCGAATTGATGACCCGACCTGAAAGCTAACGAAGGGAGTGACCAAAACCCCCTACGGTCCAGACCACTTGGCGCAAGATTCGAACCTTGCAGAGGAAACTAGCAAAAATAGATCAGACTCTACGGTCCGGACCCCTTGACGTACGGTCCAAACCCTACGGTTTTGGCTCACCCAAGTGTTGGTTGCTAGGTTCTAGGGTTGGTGGGCTTATATATATTCAATTCAGTTTTTCTCTGTAGCCGACTTTTCTTCATTAGTGGAAATCTCTATTCTCTGTGTTGCCCCGAGGACGTAGACACATTGCCGAACCTCGTTAATTCCTTGCATCTTGTCTTCTCTCTTTTCTCTTAATTATCGCGTGGTTGATTATTTGCATAACAATTGGTATCACAGCTGTGTTGCGCGATTAAATTGAATCCGGTTTAAGAGATGGCGTCGACCTCTTCAGCAAAGTATGAGGTGGAGAAGTTTGGTGGAGAAACGAGCTTAAGTCTATGGAAGATTAGAATGAAATCGTCTCTGATTCTACTGGGGTTATGGAAGGCGATTCAAGAGGAATTTCCAGAAGGAATGAAGGAGTTAGAAAAGTAAGATTTGAAAGAGAGGGCCTTAAGTGCGATTTTCATGAGCGTGACAGAAAATGTTCTTCGTGAGATTGCTGCAGAAACTTCAGCAGCAAAGGCATGGAAGAAGATGGAGGATCTGTACTCTGCGAAATCGTTGACCAATCGCCTCTACCTGAAGAAGAGATTGTATAATCTCAAGATGAGTGATGGTACGTCCATTAAGCAGCACTTGAATGAGTTAAATTCGATTATAATGGATCTGCAGAATATAGATATTAAAATTGAGAATGATGATCAAGCCTTGATTGTATTGTGTTTGTTACCACCATTTTATGAAACTTTTGTGGATACATTGTTGTATGGGAAGGATAATATTACGATGGATGATGTGAGTAATGCGTTAAAATCCAAGAAATTGAAAAAAAGTTTCCTAGAAAACAGAATTGATGCAGAGAGTTTGGTGACTAGGGGGAGGACGCAGAATAGGGAAAATTCGAATAGGAGAAAATCAAAGGTTATGTCAAAATCTAGAACTAATAAGGCTAATTGTTTTGAGTGCGGAGAGCGGGGCCACTTTAAGAGGGATTGTCTGAAGTTGAAAAACAAGAATGAGAAGAAGGATGGTGTGACTATCGTTGTTGATATTTGTTTTAGTTCTGATGACAATAATAGTGCAGGAGAAGTTTTATCTGTGAGTTCAAGTCATGGGCAGAACTCCTGGGTTCTTGATTCTGGTGCTACCTTCTACATGTGTCCACACAAGCATTGGTTTAGTACATACAGACCGATGAGTGGAACAGTGTATCTAGGTAATGACCGTACATTGCCAGTAGAGGGAGTTGGTAACATCAAGTTGAGGATGTTTGATGGGGTTATCAAAATTATGGACATTTGAGTGAAAAAAAAAACTTAATAAAAGGGAAAAAAATAGTATTCATAAGAGAAAAAGCACTGCCTTCGCGCGCTCGGACAAAAGCATACGTTTCTCAAAAAAAAAAAAAAAAAAAAGACGGATAACACTATTTACCAGATGAATGAAAGCCACTGCCTTCGCTGTTTATATATAGTGATGGATATGTATACAAACTAGTGGTTAGAGTTGTGCAAGGCACAAATTGTTCGTAATATTTACTTAAATTAATTGAACATATTATCATGTGATAATATAGGTGAGCTATTAAAATATATTTGAAACTAATGTACGTTTTTAACATGATTTATTTTAAAAATTAAAAATGACTAAAGCTAGCATGAGTTCATTAAAAATGTTAAAAAATTAAATAATACTTAAAAGATATTAATTTGTTAAGTTAAACTAATAACTAAAGCCTTAGTTCAAATTCATAATAAAAATATTTTTATATCATCTTTATTTAATTAGTGAAATAAAAAAAAATTGTTAACTAAGCTTGAAAAAATAAAAAGCGCAATTGTTTTAGCTAATAGATAAGAAAAAAAAAGTCTCAAAAATAGTTCTATCAAATTGTGCTTTTTTAATTTTTTTTTGAAATATTCAAATAGAATAAAAAATAATTACATATATTTGAATGAAATAAATTGACAAAGAAAAATATAATAAAAACTTAATGCAGTCACATTAAAAGAAAATAGTATAAAATTTAAAAAATAATATTTTATATATTTGAATGAATAATTTTTAGTATAATAAAATATATATTTTTTCAGATGAATATATCTATTAGAGTAAACCATGTCCTAAACTAGAACTATTTAGTTCTCATTTGACAAATAAATTTACATTTATTAGAGTAATTCCAAGTATTGTGCAGTTATCAGTTTCGTGGACTGTCACTCATTTTTAACTATCACTTCTGTTGTTAGCCATCGTCTGTCTCTAATCACCTTTTTCTTCTACCATCTTTGCTGCTATTTGCCATTTCTGCTGCTGATTGCAGTCTTCCTTCGGCCACAACATTCATTATGAGTTACGATTCACCTCCAACTATCTTCGGTCAATCACCATATTCATCGCTTGGGGCCTCTTGTTGTAGTCGATGATTTTTTCAATATCATAATTATTAATCAATAATAATTTTTATCAAGTATATTTTGAATTTTTTATTTAAAAAATTAAAAATAAAAACTAAACACAAAAATTAAAAGCTTGTAATTTTTTGAGACGAATCCTCAAAAACTTGAAGTCATGAGATTTTTAACTAGAATAGAAATAGGAATAGGAAAAGATAAACATCAAGGACATGCTATTAAGTTAAGTAATTAATAAAATGAGCAAACTTTTCTGGCAAGTACAAATTGTTGGAACTACCCAATTTTAAAGTATTTGATTGGTAAAAATTTGGTAAAAAAATATAATAAAAGTATAAAAATTTGTTATAAAAATGATACATGATAAAATTTAGTTAAAAAAAGTATAAAAAGTAGTAAAATTTGGTAAATTTTAAGTTGTATTTAAAATGATAAAAAATAAAATAAAAGTGAAATGACTTGTAAGCTAAAAATTTTGTGTAGTAAAATAAAAAATAAATAATTTTTAAAAATTATCAGTGGCGGTAAATTAAACATAACTTTAATTAATTTTGACTAATTAGGTACTCCTTGCATTCGCTATTGACGAAAGTGTCACTGACATTAGATTTTTCCTTACTGGCAACTTTATAAAAATAAAGGTGTGTTTGGTATGATAGAAAGTGAGAAAAAATAAAATAATTTATGAATTTATAATTTATGCAATAAGATAAAGTGAATAATTTTTAAAAAATTTTAAAATCTTTTAAAATTGTTTAACAAAATAAATATCCTAAAAATAAATAATGCGTCAGTTAGAGCAATTAAGATCTCAAACTACTCTTCTGCCACAACCTCAATGACCTCCTCAACTTTAGAAAAATAAAAGTGTGTTTGGTATGAGAGAAAGTGAGAAAAAATAAGATAATTTATGGATTCATAATTTATGTAATGAGATAAAGTGAATAATTTTTAAAAATTTTTAAAATCTTTTAAAATTTTTTAAGAAAATAAATACCCTAAAAAAAAATAATGCGTCAGTTAGAGCAATTAAGATCTCAAATACTCTTCTGCCACAATCTCAATGATCTCCTCAACTTTAGAAAAATGTGTTTCGTATGATAGAAAGTGAAAAAAATAAAATAATTTATAGATTCGTAATTTATACAATGATATAAATTAAATAATTTTTAAAAATTTTTAAAATTTTTTAACAAAATAAATACCCTAAAAATAAATAATGCGTCAGTTAGAGCAATTAAGATCTCAAACTACTCTTCTGCCACAACCTCAACGACCTCCTCCTCCCTTGGATGCTCCTAGCCTTTAAACATGCCTGGCACGGCTTCCTGTGCAGACCTTTAATGCTAGTACTGAATGGCGACAAAAATGGAGATAAATCATGGGCTAACCCAGGGTTCAATTCTCAAAAAAAAAAAAAAAATTAAATTGAATTCTTTCCTACCAATACAATAATTTTATTTATTACACAAGTAGAGTAATTCACAAAGAATTGATCGTTATAAATAAAACCTGTCATGGATTTTTAGAAAATTACGTTACGCTTAGAATTAAAGTGTTCATACCCTTAGGTGGGTTTGGTATAAAGTTAGAAAGTAATAGTATAAATGTTAAGATAATAATAATTATTAAGAGAGTAAAATTTTAATATTTTGATTATAGTTGTTCAGTAATAAAATTTATCTTTTAACCTCTTAAATAGTTAATTAATTATATCATATTTGATATAAGAAATATATTAAAAAATATTTTTTAATGATTAAAAAAACCCAAAAGGCGAACTTGAATTCAAAATAGACCTCGAGATAAAATGGTCAATTTTTTGCTGGTATTCTCATGTGGCTGAAGTTTGTTTAGGTAATAAGAAACATAACAATAAATATTTGTCAATCATTTAAGAACATAAATTTAGATAAAAACAAGCTCAGGCATAAAATAATCATATTTTCTTAATTGGACCAAAATTTCTTGGTTGATAAGGAAAATATTTCTAAATTTTTTGAGATATTCAAAATACAAATTTAAGTAAAATGGTTTTAGAGATAAAATGGTCAATTTTTAATCTCATTTTCAATTAGGCTAAAATTTCTTAAATGATAAAAATATGTTAAAAAATATTTAAAAAATTTTTAAACTCTTAAAATATAATTTGATTAAAAAATGGGCGCCTAAAAATAAAATACATGGCCCAGTTAGAGAGTCCAAATTTTGCAAAAGATAAAAAAAATTTACAAATTTTTATGAACTTTTATCAATTTTGGTAACTCTCGTTTTTCGTGCATTCATTTTAAAACTTCAAGATTTCTTCTGCAGTTTTGTAAATTACTAAAAATCGTTAAATAATATTAAAAATTTTTAAAATTATTTACTTTTTACTCACTGTAAGAATTACAAACTTACAATTTTTATCAAATTTTATTACTTTTTATCACTCCAAATGTCCCCAATGTCATAAACTTTTATGAAACTTTTGTCAATTTCTGTTAACTTTTTTAACCAAAACTATTCGAACAAGTCATTCGACCACGTTTAAACAAATCTTATCAGTCAAAATTTTAAGATAACATATGAAATCTCATCATCAAACAGATTATTCAATCACATTTTAACAAGTATTATAAAAAAAAAAATTAGACTTTATCTTTCAAATACCAAAAGTAATTAACGTACCATATTTTCCTCTGACTTTTACTAAAATATAGCCTTGCAAACACCTTACTTAAAATTGGATTTGGTCAAAGTTGCCTATAACCGATATAAAATATAATTTGGAATGACGTTTTTTTATTATATTTTTTTATTATTTTAAAATGTGGACGAACATCCGTGTTTGAAATAATAGATTTTACATGTTGCAAAAACATCTCTGGACGTCTTCTGGGGTGCATTAATAAAGAATAAATTTTGTGATGTGTTTGCTGGACAAAATAATTATTAGTAATTTTTAATAAAAAATATTTAAATTTATAAAATATTTTTATAATTTTTATGCCTGTCAAAATTTGCAAGTTCTTATAAAAAAAACTGGGGAAATTTTTAAATTTTATAACTTTAACGTATGTATTTTAATAAAACTTTTGATAAAAATTTAATAAAAATAAAAATTTTACCAAATAAAAAAAAAAATTCAAAACTAAAAGTTTGTGTTGTAAAATACACACTATCGTCAACGATCAGATGTGGTGCGCCGAATGGCAAAAGCCCCTATCAGTTACCATGGCATGCATAAAAGCAAAGGTCAGAAGTTGTTTTTTTCTTTTAAGAACATTTCACAAAATTAAATGAAATTAAATTTATAAACATAGAATTAAAGTTGATAAGGTTGCTTCGTGCATTTATACATATAATTAAATTTATATATTGGTTTTTTAGTTTAAATAATTGATTTCCGTACATATTCATAATAGCAATGTCCATTTGGTTCACTTAAAAACTATAAAAAAAATAAAATAAATCTCCAACAACCTCTATAAATCACTAAAACTCTCTATTATACATTCTCACATTTTCTATATTTAAAAAATTTCAATATTTTCCTTAAAAAAACAAAAAATATGAAAAAATGTTAATCGAATGTGTAAATTTTTTTAACAATCATATTCTTTGAGTCGAAAGCTTTCAAACGAGTACCATTGTTACTATTTTATATTAATTTTTTTAAATCCGTTAGAACGGATTTGTCAAACCGTTCTAACGATTTTAACAGATATGTACAAAATATAAAATTTCTGACAGAAATCTATGAGAACGGATCTAAAAAACCGTTTTCACGGTTTCTCTATCTTACTTTTTACCACAAAAATTTAAAAATTTTACTATTCTTCCCCAAAAATCCCATTTCTCTCTCTTACTTTTTACTACAAAAGTTCAAAAATATCACTATTCTTCTCCAAAAAATTTCATTTCTAATATCAAATACCAAACATCTAAAATCAATCCCAATCTTATTTTTTTTATTTTTTTATTTTTTAACACCCTAAATGCACCCATAATTATGATAGTGGCATTAATTGATGTTTATGTAGTATGTGTGCAATCATCATTGAGGGAATTAAGATATATATATATATATTATGCAATTATTGCGTACTTATATATATTGGTATTATTTTTATTAGAAAATTTGCAAATTAAAACATTTTAGTATTTTTGTTATTATTGGTGTTATTTTTAATAAAAGGGTGTTTGAAACTCCAAAATACTTTGAAAAATTCTGAAAAATTCTTGAAAATTCTAAAATTCTCTATTACTTTTTACACATTCACACCTATTACAATTCTAAAAAAAATTACATAACTCGAGTTCGATTAAT
>JAVXUM010000037.1:32834078-32856180 GCA_035590655.1 Pouteria glomerata
AACTGTTCCATTGATCCTTTCACTTCTCACAGGAACTAACTTTACCATCGGAGGGAATTTGGTCGGGACCCTTCCTGGCCAATTCTTCTGACTTTCTTTGCCTTGCAGTTCCATCATCATCCAAATTCAGTGGACGTGGTGCTCACGCTCGGTGGTATTTTTTGCTGCCGAACAATAATTATACTAAGTCAATTTGTACTAATAATTATCTGTTATTATTAGTGTATATTTTATGTAAAATATCACAGATACAAGATATTACATTTTATCTTTTTTTTTTAATAATAAAATGATATTATTTTGACTAAGTGTAAATATGAATACAAGAAATTAGGGGGTAAAAAGTGGCCTTATTATTATTATTATTGTCAATGTTAAAACATGTCGAAAATAACTTTACACGTGGTATTAGATATATTAGAGGTGTTTGGTTTATTAAAATTAATTAAAATATATTAATTTATATTAATTTTTATATTTTTTAATTAAATTTTATTACATATTATTTTTGCATTGAATTTTTATATTTTTATTATCTTTTTTTTTTCAACCAAACATTCCCGTTATATAATACCTGGAGATCGGATCAAGATAAATCTTAGGCAAATTCGCGAGAGATTCAACGACATTACGAAGAAATTAATTACATATGACAATCATTAACTTTCGAGATCGATCGGGTCAAGACAAGAGTCTCAATTAACAAAGGCTGTTAAATGAGCGCTTAAATAATGACAATGGCAGGTTTAGTAATTCCTTCGCTCCTGTTTATAATTAATACGTAACGATTGGTGTAAAGTTTAGAGAGAAATGATGTCATGTATTTAAGTGTGTGCATACGTGTGTGTATATCTAATATAAATAAATAAATAAAAATAATTAATTTACTTTTAAACAATTTGTATCATCTATATAATAAGAAAATTAAATAATTTGAATTTAACATATTTTTAACCGTTAAATTTATTTAATGATCAAGATTATTTTTTTTCTTTCCACTTTAATCATCTTTTCGACCACTTTATATAAAAATATACTTTTTTATTTTTTCAGTTCAACTGATTTAACATATATACATTAAGATCAACGACTAAATTTTTGTTTTATTATAAACCATCCAATTTTGATTATAAGGCTCACAACTCTAACGATGTTAGCCTCATCTTATTTTTTATTTAGTAGTTTTTTATAACTTGGTTTAAGTCAAAATGTGTTTGGGTCATAATTACATTACTTTTAATTTTTTTCATTGGTGATTTTTATTTTTATAAGTTATTTTTACAATTTTCTATGCAAGTTTGTCATATAAATTTACATTTAAATTTTTTGCTGGTTAAGGGGGTATTTTGAATGACAAAAAATGATAATATTTGATAAAAATTATGAGTTTGTAATTCATAAAAAGTGAATAATTTTTACAATTTTTTAAAATTTCTTAAGAGTACAAACAAAACTTAAATTATATTTCGTGCCTTCATAATTTGTATCTTTAGTAGGAATTCAAATGAATAGAGCATATATATATGTCAATTTTATGTGTGCTGCTATCTATATAATAAATCTGCTCATAATTTGACATTTATGTTTAAAATTAATTGTTGAAATTTTTTAATTTGAAATTAACGGTTGTCTGTTCGTGCCTTCAGGTACGAATAACTCCTAGTTATTTAAATATTTCAAAATTATTGTCTATATATATTGAATCATAAATATATATACATATATAATTGAAGGTCATGATATATTCCAGGGACAAGTGATAAGTTTAAAGCAGCAGATAAAAAATTCTGAGAGAGTGACATTGCCGGAACTGGAGAAGCAGCTGGTTTGCACAAGCAGGGAGTCACTATCCCATTACTTGTTTGTAGTGGGAAGTGGAGCAAACGATTACACCTTCAATTTCTTCCTCGGAAAATCCGACAAAAATGTCACTAGTCTTGAATCCTTCACTGCCAACCTCACTAGCAGGCTCTCTGCCCAACGCATGGTCAGTCCAGCCCTCTTAAATGCTTTGCCCTTTTTTTTTTTTCATAAATAAAAATAGCATTTGAAAAAAAAAAAAAAAAAGCTCGAGTTTTGTCTATTTCATTTATTGAACAAAATTGTGACAAGACCATGTGGGGGGACCAATTGGGCCCTCTCCTAAAAAATAATAAGATGATTGATTGATATTTTTGTGTGTATATATATATATTCGTTGTGAATTATAGTACTCACAATATATATTTTTTTTTTTACCTACACAAATTTGAAATTACCTTCACAAATTTATATTCCAAACGTAGGCTAAATATGTTATTAAGTAGCATTTCATGATTTAATTAATATATATATATATAGATACGTACATACATATCATGGAATGTCATAACTTGTCTTAAATTTGAAAATTAGATATTTGAATGATGCAGAAATTATATGATTTGGGTGGTCGAAAGTTCGTGTAAATGTCGATGACTCCAATTGGGTGTAGTCCGATGGTTAAGTTGAGGCTGCCGATGAGGAAGAAGCGGTGTGCTCAGAATATGAACCGGGCTGCTCGCATCTTCAACACCCATTTGAAGGCACTCGTAGATTCCATCAAGCCACAGATGCCTGCTTCCAACATGATGTACGTCAATATTTACAAGGTTATTAGAGATCTCATAAGAAACCCTACCTCCACAGGTACCTCCTCCTCTCTATGTATGTAGTTTTCCATAATAATGATCGAATTAATGAATGCATGCATAGTGAGGGATTTTGGATAAATTTCATTTATTATTTACATATGTATACCTTCTTATATATATATATATATATACACATATGTTGTTACTGAAAGTTTTAGTGATGCTAGCAATCCTTGTTCCGAACTGGGAAAGATAAATGAAGGTGGGAATGGAGTGTTATGCAAAAGAGGTGGACCAACCTGTGCAAATCGGAAACTTCATCTGTTTTTTGACGGGTTGCATCCAACAGAAGCGGTGAATGGTCTCTTGGCCAAAAACTGCTTATGCTTCCACTCTGAAATCTGAAGTTTATCCCATCAATGTTCTTCAACTTTCTAAAATTTAGATTTCTAGCTTAAGTCCTTTTTATGTGTAGGTATGTAAGTATGTTGGTTATCAAGCTATATATATATAGGTACCGTATTTACTAATAAATTAATCTTCTCTCTCTCTCTCTCTCTCTCTAAAATATATGTTATAGAAAGGTATTTATTTCCCCGTTCAATTATTTCCATAGAAGTAATTGAAAGGGCCAGCTGGGGTGTTATCAAGAAACAATCAAATTAGTTTGATATATAATATCTTGTAAACTAAAAAAAAAAATTATAAAAAGGGTTAGCAAGTATGAGAGGAAACTGGATGGTTTCTCAAATAACTCACAGGGTGCTTCTCTCAAAAGTTGGAAATGCCACTGGGAAGGATATACCATCAATTCTACAGAAATATATAATTTCTTGCAACGTAGGCATGTGGAATGCTAATCAAAACTTACTTGTAGAACTTGTGATGCTCTCCACAGCAATTGACGGTTATACAAAAGAATAAATTAGACCATTGTACAACCAACAACTTCCCCTAAATCTAAGAACAAAGGAAAAACAATGCACCTGATTTAAACAAATTGAAAAAAAAAAAAGGCCATTAAAAAATTGGCATATACAATCAAACCATTAACCCTAAATCTGTTGATGAACTGCAGCGGATCTCAAAAATGGAAAGGTCGTCTCCATATCATCGCTGGAGCATCTATCTCATATATATGGAATTTATTCACACCAGTTCTTCGATCCCACGTTGGACATGAAGACAAATTGATAATAAGACACATCACAATTTCCTCTACTTGAAGTGATCTTGTCGAATTATTCCAATAAATTCGGGATGTGACTCCTCGTCATCTTTGCGCTTCCATATTTCACCGTTAGCATGGATAATCCAGGATATTTGGGGTGAGAGAACTGAATAATCTGCAAGCCACGTAAGTAATGATATATATATATGGTTATAAAATTATATCTTAACAAGTAAAACCCACCAAAGGTTTGATTCACACGATGAAATGAAAAACCAGCCACAAGATAGATCATTGCTTTGCCTACTGTAAGTAACAAATGCAGGATAATAAATCTCCGCATATATATATAAGAGATGATTTTTCAATAATCATATATGGTAACTTCTGGGGTAAATTTCCACTAAATTATCACAAAATCAGATGAACCCATACTTCATCATCATCAAGTTCAGGACATGCACATGGATGATATTTGCAACGTCCCCACTCTATTAAGTTATAACTAATATGCATACACAACAATAACCTTATAATGGAAGAATTAGACAATTGTATTAATGGTCATATATGGTATCCAAAAAGTGTCGTAATTTAAAAAAAAAAAATGTTATAGATAGTCTTACAATTGTCGCAATTCAACATAATGGTATATATGGTATCCAAAAAAGGTGTCTGTAATTTAAAAAAATGCTATAGATAGGCTTACAAATGTCCCAATTCAACATATTGGTTTATATCTCCTAGAATGCCCAAAGCACTTCACAAAGCATTTAAACAGGTGAGAATGGTAAAAGGAGATATATCACCTAAATTTATCGAAACACACGTCATTTCTTGAAATCCTAAATGTGTGCAATATTTTCGTTAAAGCACAACAATCTATTTCAATCCTTCAACACAAAGCACCGTCATAAATGAGCAAATTAGAATTCAAAATGTGGAACTTGATTAACAACTTCTTTGAAATAATTGCATGGGAACAATGAAAAGAATGAAGAGAAGCGACTGTGGGGTCATGCAATCAACAATTAACATGGATGCATACACGATGTATGTGATAAACAACCCTAACTGTCAAAATAAAGAAGGGAAATTACCTAGTTAAATGGGCTGTCTTTGGAAAATTCTTTGAACAACTCATCAAGTAGCACATGGTTGAGTGGTAAAATTAAGACCAGAAATAAAACATTAAAACCAAGTCTCACCAAATTTCAGCAGTCAGAAAATACCCATGTGTTTCCCTATTGGATTAGTATAGATATATTAACACAGATGTAGGCGTTACTGGCTTCAACATTCAATGACTATTTGAGCTATGCTTTGACTTATGATGGGAAATTTTGCGAGCCAATGACTTGGGACTGCATCGAAATTATGTAGCTCAAAGCACGTTGAAAATGGGAAAAAAATGTAACATATACAGAGCAAAAACAGTTGTTTTGCTCTGGCAAAGGACCAAAGGCTAAAAAGGAAGGTGATCATCCTACTAACCAGAGGCTTTGTAAGATTACAGTAGAATGCATAAGGCAGACCTAAGCGACCCGAGAATCATATTAACTGAAATGCTGAGTGCTGAGGATCATATTAACTGAAATGCTGAGTGCTGAGGTGTTTAATACCTTTTAGTAATGATGCATGGCTGTGTGAAACCAAATACATTAGCTTGAGATATACATTACTAAGAAACCATGACTACAAGATTTCTTGTGATGTATCTCAGCAATATCAACTTCCAGAAAGTAGTGACAGAGGTAGGAGTGGATTCGAGCCGAGCTAAGCTGAGCTTCAGCTTATTCAAGTTATTTACACTGGGTATGAGTTTTTATATAAGCTTTAGCTTGGCTCAACAAAAAAGAATTTAGACTCATGTTCGGCTTACAATTAAAGCAAAACAATGTCATTTTGGTCTAAAATATAATATATAAATACTATTAAAAAAATATAAAAATATATACAATTTTATCGAGCTGGCTCGTGACCTTTCAAGCCAAGCTTTTTCTACATTCAAGCTCGATTCCGATTCTAAACAAGTCACAAACCGAGCTCATGCCGAGCTTTTTTCAAGCTCAAGCAGCTAAAAAAAAAAAAGAAACTTGTGGCCAGCCCTAGACAGGGGTCCAATTATCCCATCAAACAATGCGTGAGTGTTAAAAACCAAGTGTTGTATCATGACTTGCCCAAAAAAAAAAAAGTGTTGTATCATGTGATACATGGAGGAAGATAGTCATCAATCTGGACTCTCTTAAGGGCATCCTTTAGGATGTTTCACATAAAGCGCGATAAACCATGGTAATGTGTACATTTCAAAACACAGTACTCTTGCAATATGCTAAATTTTTAAGCTTTAAAGGAACTACCAAAAAAAAAATCTCTGCAGTTTTGTGGGCCCTGACTGTCATACTTCAAAAATTTTTGACAAGTGCCCCAATGAACTAAACACAAAACTGAGATCTTTAACTCAGCCATGTCACGTTGGAAGCAGAGGTCAGTAAAGAAAGTATCCAACAAGTTCAACTAGTGTCAAAAGGAAAATTCAAGAACCAGCTGACTAGGATAGACAAAAGACACTCCAATGGCACATAACAACCACATTCACGGGTCTCAAACAGGAAAGTGTTACACAGAATATTATCACTCTTAGAGCACTGCTGTAAGATTTCAGATTTTTGTGGATCCAAATGCAAAATTGACCAAACCCCCATTGCCAGCCCTATTATTAAATTTTGTTGCTAGAGAAGTTTAAAACATTTTCCAAGATGTTGAGTGGTTGGGCAAATAGAGCTCTTCAGAAGTCCACCATGTTTTAAGTTTTCCCACTAAGCCGCTTAAGACAAATTTACTTATAGACAATCTCACCAAAAAGAAACTGTCTAAACAATCATTCAGTTGAGACATTCATCAATTATGTAGAAATACAACACCAGGATACTGAAAAACAAGTAGCAATTTTTAGGAGGACAATTACAGGTTGATCTAGCAGATATAAAGGAGAGAAAGTTCATATGCCGTTAGAGAGGGCATTGCTTCTGCTAACTAGTTGAAAAGTTCACTAGAACACCAAAATCTATCACGCTTTACAGACCTATTCTTAAAATAACAACAGCAGCAGCAACAATAACAACAATTAAACAAAAATAATAATAATATCCTTTACAACATCATATTTGAAAATACAAACCTTACAAGAATTTTAGCCAATGGCTTGACAATATGGATTAGTTCCTTAGTTGGTATAGAATATCTGAGGCTAGAAAAGTAGAATATGCCATTACAAATTTGACCGGCGATGCTCAAATTTATTGGGAACGCTGCAGAGCAACGCATCGCAAGACGCCATGTTCCCCCTATAAGGACGTGGGATGAAATGAAGTATCATCTTCAAAGTAAATACCTTCCTAGGTCTTATCGGTTCAATTTATTAGCTGAATGGAATTGCTTTATGCACGGTAATCATCAAGGGACTGAATGTGTGACTCAATTTGATGAGTTCAAGAGGAAATCTTACGTATTTGAAGATGAATCAATTAACCTGAGCCGGTTTAAACAAGGCCTGGTGAAGACATTAGGAGGGAAGTTTACTGTTATCACAATTCTTGCCCATGCTCACATTTTTATTCAAGAATATGAGTTTACCCCATTGGAACAAGCCTAGGTAGTCACCACCCCTCAAACCAAGTGCTATCATGCTATCATCAACTCAGAAGCCAGTGCCAAATTCCTACACCTTCTAGTGCCCCACCAATGAGAATTATTCTGTTCAAATCAATGAGTTAAGGATTTGAGGACCATCTACAAGATTTGGACCTTAAACCTGTAGATTATGCTAAGTTGGCTAATGTTGCTTTATCTAATTGCACCATCTCCAGAAGTTGATTAAATCGATTAAAAAGCATGCATCACTGAGATTCTTACAGTTTCTTGATCAAAGTTGAAGACTTCACCTTGTCCTTATAATGTCTCATGAGATTTTGTCATCCCCATTGCAGTAGTCCTCCCACAATGTGATTAAGTTTCAATGGAATTATTTCAATATCGACCAAATGTCTCACTAGAGTCGAGTTCTTTCCACCCCAGAAGAATTGGTGGTGACATTAGGTCTATGCCATCCGTCATTCGTGTACATGAACTTTAGGAGAAACTTGCGCGCCCACTTTGTTTGTGGACTGAAGTTCAAAAGATGGAGCACGGTTTCAACTCCTCAAATTTTAGTTTTTCCCGGTCTGGGAGAATGATGGGGACATTAGAGCATTAAAATAAAGATATTCCTTTTGATTAATACATTACCCTTGGATGGTCAGTTGAAGAAGATCCATTCCCCTTGAATAAATCTTTTATTTTTTCTTAGAATGGTCTTCATTGGTCTTCGTTCTTAATGCTCTTCTGTAATGCCTATTTAAAAGAAAAGTGGAACCCCCACCCTGAGGGCTTCCACTGCCCTCCCCTGGGTTATGGTGGAGGAGGTAAATTGCGGGATGTGCGTCAGTTGTTTCTGTAATGCCTATTTAAGTATGGTTTGTGTGTTGTTGTATCAGACTTGAACATGATCAATTGAATTGTGTTTCTTCCCCCCACTCTCTCTCTCTCTCTCTCTCTCTAGCAATAGTTGTTCTCTTCTTCCCCTTTCTTCTTTGTTTGATTTCTCTCTACTGGTTTCACATCACGAACCATCTAAAATATTTTGCTACACATACCAATTGTTGGCTGTCCTAACCGAAAAAGCTATCACAGCTCTTTGGCCTAAAAGTGAGCTTTGGCAAAGACACTTTAAACATAAGGGGATATACTTTAGAGTCTAGGGCACCCAATTAACCTACACAATTTATATTTATTCAATAATGCACAGGCAGAATCCAAACATAGCAATTATTGAACTGCACAAACACATGAATCTTCTAGTCTCCAGACATGCCAAAATAAAACACATACCATCTGGTCAACCGTTATACATGTATCTGTTTTATATGCTTTTGCTTGCACATTTTACCTGTATTAGGAGGCGGATCTGGTTCTCTTGTACTGTGTAAAACCATAGTGCCTGAAAGCACAGTGATAAATCCACAAAGCACTGATACAATATTGCTAGCACTCTGACCAGACCAATCCTACAAATAGCACAAAGTTTACATTTTATTTACTGTAGATGAGGCCAAAAGCATTCAAATAGGTATATCTTTAAAAAAATACCTTAAACATTATAGCACTGGCAAAAATTGTGAGGGATGTGAACATGGCGTAATAAATTGGAGAAACAACTGCTGTATTAAAAGTATCCAAAGCCTGGGGAAAAACAAACAAACTAGTTCATCCAAAAACACAATTATCTAAATTAGAGCTCTGAAACAAGTCAATAAAAATTGCAAACAATCCAATCATATTTGCAAACAATCCAATCATACATTATTTCGATCAATCATCAGTCACGAGTGACCTTTGGATTTCATACAGAAATTATGCTTACACTACCACTAGTCTAATCCATCAAGTCAATATCTCAAAATAGAGAAGAAAGTACATTTTTTGTGCATTTCAAAACAACCTTTAATCACACATTATTTCAAAATAATCTTCAGAGAGCTTAAAAAGAGGACAACAACAAAAAAGTGAACTGACCTTATTCAAGTAATTCAACTGAGTGATTATACATGAAATTGCTACCATTGCAAAAACCCATGTTTGGAAGTGTGCTACCTGGCTTGAACCCTCTAATGTAAGCTTTATAGCAATCCCTATAGCTTTTATACTCATAACCTGCAAAGAAGCCGCAAGAAAGCTCTGCATCACAACTGCAACACAATTGCTGATGTGGGAATAGAATAACTTCATTGTGAGCTTGTGCTTCTTCCAAAAGAAAATAAAAGAATGACCCTATATTTTCTTATGATAACTAAAATAAATTTAGAAGCCCAAGATTTTTAATTTTCAATTCAAGTTGGAATAGTTTTTGAGAAGACTAACATCGCATGGGTGGAAGAGATAGGCATAACATGTTGTAGACAATCAATGCCACGTCAGTATTACCTCAACCACCTCCCTCACCACCCTGCAAAAGCCTCGAGAACATCTCCACCATAACCAAGGTGTGGTCCTTCCCCTCCCCGGACAATACTTCTTCCATAGGACAGCCCTGCATAGGCACTTGGTTGAGGGGCATTTTAGAACCCGTGGTGGAATTTGTGCACAAAACCCCCACAGTGGAAAACCGCTGCAACGCACGTAGCCACCACTTTCATGATGATGACATGTTCTCCCACCAACAAAGGAAGGATATAGGACACCATCTGCCTCATTTAAGGAAAGTCATTAAGTATTCACCTACCCTCCTCTTTTGGATCCCCCCCCCCAAAAGTGAGTTCCACAATTGACGACGATCATCGTTCTCTTGGCACACTTTAGAAAGAATGCTAACTCAAGTCGACTCTAATGAAGGTACAATCAGAAGGAGAATTCAACCATGGAAACTAGGATTTCCTCATGTCGCAACAAGGAAGACGATGCAACTCAATCAATCAATCAACAATTGACATTGAACACGATTATAAACGCGAGGAAGACATGCAACTGAACCAGTCAACAATTGACATGAATCACTCTTGGTAAGCATTCTCTTAATGCATTCAATAAAATTTATTTATTCATCCAAAAAAAAATAATAGGCTTTAAAGAAAGTTTTCTAACACTCCTTAACACGACCCGTATGTCTGACACCCTCAATAAATAATAGTACAGTTCAAACCCCATATGCATCTTAAAACATTTCTGAAAAAGACATCGTATAAATGACCAATACAAACAAGAAGCACTTCCAACGTTAGAAAAGGACACGATAATAAAAATTGTAAAATCTGTAAAAAAAAACATGCTTAGTTCTGCTTTATTTGTGGGGCTTCACATTTCATATTTGGCAACTAGTAAACATAAATATAACTAATCCAGCCATAATTTATATTGCATATTACACCTATTCAATTACTAGTACTTAGAATATGCCCCATCAATGTGACTAAAAATATGTTTTACATATTGAGTAAGTCATGTCAATTCAATGGCTTGTGTCCGTGTCGATGCAAAATAACAAGCACAGGGATGGCCTTAGGGGAATAAATAGGAAGACACGGGATGAAGCTCCATTTTCTTTGGCGTGATGCATGTCGAAAGAAAATAAAAGGATATGCTTCAACTGGGTGGAGTTCTCTACTAATGCATTGAAGGAATGGTGCCATTGTCCTTGCATTTTTGGCTGAAGGACTTCTCATTCTCATTGTATTGTTTTGTATATTTTTTGGGGCGATTTGTTCATCCACATGGACATATAAGTGGTCCCTGGGTGTGCCTTTTAGTATAGTTTTTTTTTCCATTTTCCTTGTGTGAATAGGAATACACACCCAATGATGCTTTTTTTTAATAATAAATAAATATAAATGTCTGTGTTCCTGGATATTGAACTTAAGTTTTAAGTGGCCCAATTTAGCACTGATGAGCTATCTTGTCTATGATTGGATAGGTCTGTACTTACAACAAATATTTGTGGGGATAACAAAACGGGAAGGGGTATTTGAAGAACACAAGGATACTAACCGTCAAAGATCCAATAACAGAACATATGCCAATATAAACCATTATGTTTGTCTGTCCATAACGTGGTTCACAATACAACACCAGCACCAACACCATAGTTACTGCTGAGGCTGTATACAAAAGAAAAGCTGGACAAAACAAAATAAAATTATAAGGAGATGATCAACAAAAAAATAATCAAAGCAGTAGCAATTAGAGTAATCAATTTTTTACCAGGTTGTGTCGCAAGTTCCCAGATTTCTTCCACCGAGCTTATACTATGTTCACTGGGTGCATGAAGCACAATAACAGTAGACCCAACTACGCACAAAACACAACCCAGAATGCCCATTTTTCGCAATTTCTCCTTTAACAAGAAGTGTGCAAGAATGGCACTGACAATGAAATAAGCATAAGCCTTTAAATGCTCATCAAAACTCAGAATCGACGGTTATAAAAAACAACAATCTTTCAGATTTACCTAACAATTATACTTAACGCTCCGAGAGGTGTTACCAGCACGGCAGGAGCATAAATGTAAGCAATAAAATTGGCCAACTCTCCAACAATCACTGTAAAATTGCCATGAAGAAACAAAACCCAAATCACATATATCAGTCTTTGAGAACCAACAGCTAAGCACAATATCAAACATCTGACCAATGCAATACTCACTAGTGACCATGCCAATCCACCAAAGTGGCTGCCACAGGTAACCATATCCTCCAGAACCTTCATTCAAGAAACAATTTGCCATTACAAAGATATCAAATGGACACACATGAAGTACACAAGGTTGGAGCAGTCCATGACGCTTGGTCTCCTATGGAACCTCAGCTATAAGAAAATGATTGGGACATTGCAAAAATAAATCCATATAAAAACCAATGTGATCCAAACTTGACACTTGAGTAATGACTGTATACGAAATTTTTATGGACTGTCAAAAACTTATCAAAAGAAAAGGACCATCATAAACTTCTTAACATCAAATTGAACTCACTTTATAGATAATTCATACTATCAATATGCCAATAATGCCTCCTATCTATTGCAGGCATTTGCCTAGCTTATTTTGTAATAATCCCTATACAACAATTCTTAATAACTTATCACACATCTAGGTACCAAGGATGCTACTTACAATTACGAATTTGCTATTTATTATAGTCTTCTTACTGACTTCTGATAAACCAAGGACCAATCTGCACCCCACTTGAATTCCCCATAGGTATTAATCGTGGTCCCACATTTCTACACCTTAGACCATGCCAAGGTGCTAACCCTTTTTTCAGTAGAATACCATCTGATCTTGTGAGATCTGAAAACATATCTATCCTTGTGGGACAACTAAAAACCAAGCTACCCCAAATTCTGTCAGAAGTAACCCCAACAATTTCCCTTATTTCCAAAATGCTGCCTCTATTAATCCTACATACATGAAGGCTAACAGTGCAAACCCATCTTTAACATGCCAACAAACTCCGCTCCAAACAGTTAATTGTGATGGAATTGATAAAAACTCTCCAATCTAAATTGAGCATATATCAATACACCGTACACAAAATAGATATACTGCATCCAAATTTACGGATTGAATGTAAAACTTTGCTTCCAATTAGCTAAACATGAGCTGCGAATTATAGTTCAGGGTTAAAAATTACAACGAATCAAGAAAATCTGGTTACTAACCGGCACGAGTGCCCGACGCGCCGGCCTTTTGGAGACCCTTCTTCTTGATAATGAAGCTGGATCCGATGAAGGCGCTGGAAGCAACGGCTAGACAAAACCCTATCAAATTATCAGTAACCATGACTGCAAGAACTCTAGGGTTTCGTCACTGGGCAGTAGATTTTTCATCTGAATCAGAGCGCAGGGCAACAACAGACCCCCAAAGGCTTAACAACAATCACGGGCAATCACAACCCTAGATTTCGATTTGGATTTCTTGACCGTGTGCATGTGCATATGTACATGTACGTATCTGAGTGTATATATATAAAAAATGGAAACGGTAACGAGGAAACAACCATCTGCCAGTCTAAACTAGGGCGGCTGCTGATTGGCGCACAACATTTCTAGTCATGGCTTTTTGTTTGACTTGTTTCTTTACGATAAGAGGCCGTCTGTAGTTTCAAAATTTTTTGAAAGTATTTTTAAAAATTGTAAAAATTTTTAAATTTTTTAATTAAATTTCATCACGTATTATTTTTATACACATTAATATTAATTTTTAAAATTTTTTTGACACTCCAAACACACTTTACAAATTAAGCTTTAGAGTGTTAAAAATTATTAAAAATTTATAAAAATTATTTATTTTTTATTTCATTATATAAATTATAAATTCATAATTTTTATCAAATTTTATTATTTTTTATCACTCTGAATCCCCTAAACTATGTTAATATTAATTTAAATAAATTTATCAATTTTTTTATTTAAAATTTTTAAGAATGTTTAAAATTATATAAGTTAATACAAATTTATAAAAATTATAAATTTGTAATTCATACAGTGAATAAAAATTTTAAATTTTATCAAGATTTTTGTAAAATTTTTTAAATTTTATAGTGAATCAAATGCACTTTACATAGGCATTTCTTAAACTTATATTGATTTTTTTTTTATTTCTAACTTTTAAATTAGTTATTAGTAAAAATTAGAACTAAACTTAAATAAATAATATGCCACATTAAAACAAGATTTTTTAAATATTTAAATTGAGTTTTATGGTAACCAATAAATAGGTTAGTTGGATTCAAAAGTGAATTTGAATTTTTCACTTTTCATTAATTTTTTATAATTTTATTTATAAATGTAAATAAAAAGCCTAAAAGCAAAAAAAAAAAAAAAAAAAAATGAAGGTTGCATGCAAAGATGATGTAATAGAAAAATGAAAATACAAGCATAATTACAAAAATGTTGAACAATAACACAGAAAATCACTATGTATATATAAAAATAAATGGTGCAAAATATCTTTAAAAAATAGCAGTCCCAACTCATCTCTGATTTTGAAAAGGACGAGATGAAGAAGGAGATATTCTCTTTTCCTTTGATGGCTAGGAAAGTTCGTAAATCGTTAACTGCTATAAAACAACCCAATGCTTTAGACTTCGAGGGAGTGTACACACAAATTGGTTGGACTTTGGGAAGTGTACCCACAAATTTGTTGTTTGAAAATAAACAAAAAAATTGTAAGCATAAATTGAATTTTATTAGTAGTGTGAAAAATATAAATTATAATTTCTGAACTTTCAATCAAAAAAATAATTCTTTGATTCTTCTTTTTAAATAATATTGATGCAAGGGTTTGAAACTTAATCTCAAACTAACACTTGAATATTCTTGATACATGAAAGTCTGTGAGATTTTGGTAACTTGATACAGAGTCTTGAGTGTTCTTGATACTTGAGAGTCTGTAGGGGTTTTGATAACGTAAAGTTTTTTTGTGGTAAGTCCATAAAAAATCTTAAATTAAATATGACAAATTCAAATATTTCCGGAATTGAAAAAAAAGTCCTAATTGATCAAGGTTCCAGATTGATAAAGAATTAAAATAAATTGAAGCTTCCAAAAACCAAATGAGTTGAGAATAATTTGAAATAGTAACAATTGAAAATCATTTAAAAGTCATAAAGTTTCCAAGTTCAAGTAAAGGTAAAATTTCAATCAAAATTAGAGACAAAGCAGATCACGTGAAAAATTTCAGAAAACCTTGCAGCCACTGTGTGGCTGCGCCCGCTTGGCTCTGGGAGCACGTAGGGAGCGCATGGATGCGCCTGTTTAATTTATAACTGCAAGAATCATTCCAGTAAGGTCCGCAAGCAGCAGGAAGAGAGCGCGAGACTTCGACCTGTGACGCAGGCTAGGCGCAGGATACGCGAGGGTTCGAACTGTGAATTTTCTATTCGTATTTAATTTCCTATTTTGCCAATTTAAGACAATTTTCTGTGTAACTCTATATTTATGAATCAATCCTTAATTATATAGGGTACGGGACATATTATAGAGAACTAGATAGAGATATTTTATTCTTGTGAGCTTTGTTGATAGTATCTGGTGTCTGTCTTGTGAATTGGTTTGGTTGGTTTGGATTTTTTTCAGATAGTTTGATCCAACAGAGTCTTCTCGTATGCAGAAAAATGTTCCTTTGTACTTGGTAGTGACCCCTATTTATACATACGTGAAAAATAGTCACAATCGAATTTAAATTCTCTAAGATAATTATCTCATTATTTAATTTATTAAATAAGAGATAATATTAAAGACTTTAAATAGTATCAAATTTCTTAAATAATTATCTTATTATTTTATTTATTAAATAAAAGATAAAAATCAAAGAGTTTGAATAGCATTATACTTCTTAAATAATTATCTTTTATTTATTTGTTTATTTAAGACATAAAAATTAAGAAATATTTATATTTGTTTATTTAAGAGTTTGGGCCTACTGACAAGTGACTCAATTTGATTGGTCAAGTTTTGTCATTTTTAAGTTGCATTACTTTTACACGTAATGATTTGTCATTTGTTCACATGTATAATTTTTTTTAAATCTTTCATATGACTCATAGCAAGATTTAATTTGTCGATTTTAGTGGGTTTTTATCTGATACTTGGCAATATTTGATTTTGTCAAATTTTATGTGTCTACAGGAAGAACATGTATAATTAAGGCCAGTTTGCTCAAAATCTTTTAATTTTTGATAATTTTTATTAATCAAATTTTTTAAACGACTAGTAAAAATCTTTAACTTTCGACAATTTCTAATAATTTTAATAAGTTTAGAGAGTTACTAAAAAAATAGAGATTAATCAAGCGAGCGAAAAAATAAAAGAAAATGAAATTTGACAAAAGTTAGTTGTCAAAACGGAACCTAAATAAGTTTTAAAAGTGATGCAAAAAATAAAATAAAAATGTAGTATAGGAACGCGAGATCAATGCTGCGAATAAAATAATATAAAATGTTAAAAGGAGAATGCCAGTTATACGTTATCCTCTAAACAAAATACAAAAGAAGTATGATACATCATACATGTTTGATAATCAACGACTTTTGACAAATTTTAACGGAAAAATAAGTTATCGTTTGGAAGAGGTGTTTAGTAGTTAATAATTTTTTGATTTTTTTAAAATGATAAAATCCACTCTCTTATATTTTATATTTCTTTTAAATATTAATGATAAAATTATCAAATTAACAAAAAATTAAAAAGTTAATCACTAAAAAATTATTTTTTTCTCTTATCAAATACAAAAAAATTTAACTTTTTAATAGTTAACTAGTAAATACATAAACTAGTAGCTAACTTTTTTATTTTCCAAACTAAACCTAATACTTAGGGTGTGATTAGAGTGATAAAATGAGATAAAATGAAATAAAGTGAGATAAATTATGGGTTCGTAAATCATGTAGTAAGATAAAAAGTGAATAACTTTTAGAGATTTTTAAATATTTTTAATATTTTTTAAAAAATCAAATAAAACTTTAATGTGTAAAATAAAATAAAATATAATTAGAAAAAAGTACGCCAAATTATATGTGCCCAATTTAAGTGAAGTCACGTGTCTATTCGCTTGCAACCTCTTAAAGATTAATTTACAGGTGTTTGGCACCACAAAAAAAAATTAAAAAAATTTGAAAAACTCTCAAATATTTTATAATTTTCTACTACTTTTTATACATTAATACCTATTACAACTCTATAAAAAATTGCATAACTTGAGTTCAATTAATAGAATAACTGTAATTTTTTTTTTTTTAATGTGACAACCGTCATCCAAGCTACAAATAAGACCCACTGTCAATATTTTTTGAAAAAATTTCAAAACCGTTCTGACGGATTTCTCTACAAAAGTAAAAAAGTTTCACTATTCATCTCTGAAAAACGTGGTTTCACACCAAACACCTTAAATCACTCAAATTACATTTTTCGTTACACCAAACACCCTCTTAGTGTACTTTTGGAGTGATAAAAAACAAGAAGAACTGTGGTTTGAGTTGATTTTAGGTGTTTGTATTTGGTGTTTCAAACAAAGTTTTTTGGAGAATAATAGTGACATTTTTGTACCATCAGAGCAAAACCGTGGAAACGATTTCCCAAATCTGTTCTCACGGATTCAAAAATTTACTTACTTTTGTACGAGTTCTAAGGAACTGCAGTGGTGAGATAGAGGATGGAGGGTCAAGATTTAATCAAGGTGCATTGATTCTATCAAACTATATTTATTAATTCATCTTACTTGTATTTATTAATTCTATTAAACTGTATTTATTAATTCATCTTACTAGTATTTATTAATTCAATCAATGCACATTGATTAAATCGTGGCCCTTCTTCTCACCACTGCAGCCCCTACAATAGATTTTCTACTGCAGTCCCCTAGAACTCCTTTTTTACAGGCATAGCAAAATTGAGGGAACGATTTTCTAAATCCGTTCCCACAAATTCAAAAAAATTAGTATAAAATAGCAATAATGGTACTCGTTTGAAAGTTTTCGAATCGAAAAATATGATTGTCAAAAAAATTTACCTATTCGGTTAATATTTTTTCACATTTTTTATTTTTTTTAGTGAAATATTAAAATTTTTTTAATATAATAAAAGTAAGAATGTGTAATAGAGAGGTTTAATGATTTATAAATATTGTTGGATATTTATTTTATCTTTTGCAATTTATTAACACTCCGAACGCGATCAGTGGTGATAACACAGTAAAACGGGGTGAACACTGGATGATCCAAATCAGGTCCGGGTCGCCGTGGATTGCTGTCTCAACACCGGTGTGGTGCCGACCGATCAGCCTGCACGAAGTAGTGGATTCCTTTTCGCCACTTTCTGTGACCGAAGGAATCGGGGGCATCTGATAAGGTGAACCCGACCGATCGATCAGCCTGCACGAAGTAGTGGATTCCTTTCCGCCACTTTCTGTGACCGAAGGAATCGGGGGGCATCTGATAGAGTGAACCCGATCGAATAGTTGTATTTGACCGACCTGACCGACCGAAAAGATGTAATCGACCGATAATCATACCCAAACGGGCCCAACTGGCATCGTCAAACCGATCAAGCATTCGTGTCCGATCTAAGGTGCACGAGCCCGATCAACCGATTGGAAAATTGGTCTGATCCCTTTATATACGACAAAGATACTGATGTAATGGTCACATGTATGGCCACTCTCTGGAATATCCCGTGATTCTCGCTTGCAGGAATGAGGTCTGCCCACTAACGGTTTTGATAACTAATCAAGTGATATCAGTATTGGGATCCGTGAATACACGTGGCAAATCCTGATTGAATAGAAAACATGATTCTGTATTGCTCACATACACATTATCCATGCAGACTCAGCATACACATATAAATACTACAACCTCTGGTGCACAGGTACATGATTACATTTTTGCCTTACTGTTATTCTGCCGGATAATTATTCCTACTTCCTTGCTAACTTAAGTATCGGAGGCTCTTTGACAGGCACCACACCGGTGTTGAGACAATAATTCACGACGACCCGAACCTAATTTGAATCATCCAGTGCTCACTCTGATTTACTGTGTTATCATAAATAATTGCTCTTCCAAGCTCTCATCTCGTGAATAAGTTAATTGGCTAAGATGCATTGCCGGAGTGCTTTTATATATATTTGACTCTAAAAGGAAGGGCTAATAGTGCTTATTTACAGCATATATATATATATATACAAACATATATTAGGACATATTATATCAATTAAGCCACATCTAGTAACATATTACCCTTTCCTAAGTATAAGATTGCATTTGTATTAATTATGAATTTAAAATTAAATAATTTTATATTAATTATTTAAAAAAATGTCCAAATATGAGAACTTAAATAATTTAACGTAATGTAATACAAGGAAAATTTGATAAAATCACCCAGAAAAAAAAAAAAAGAAAATGGTTATTCGAAATCCTTTATAATAGTTATTTCACTATTTTAGAAATTAGATACAGTACTATTTTAGTGATAATTATTGAAAATTTTTTTATGTATTATTGCATGAATTAATTATATTGCATATATCATAATAAAATTTTAATCTCATATCGATTAATTTTAAATTTTTAATTATCCAAAGCAACATAAATTCCATAAAGGTGTCAAAACTACCTCCATTGTTAAGTAGAGAAATTAGTTGGTATAAACTTATAAAACTCTCCCCTACAAAAGTAAAAAAAGGGAAGAGAAATTAGTTGTTAATTATGAGAATGACCCCTAGCTATTATTGAAATTTGCAGCAGAAAATGTGTCATCTTGATAAAATTGAGTAAAAATTGGTAAAAATTAAAAAAAAAAAAAGAAAAAAAAAATTAATTAATTTTTTCTTTTCTTATAAAAATTGGTCAGTTAAACTGTTCTAGAGATTTATATGACTACATACGTAAAAGTATTAGAGATTGTATAAATTTAAAAAAGTTAATGTTTTGTTTTTTATGCGATAATTAAAAATTTTAAATTTTATAATTTCGTAATTAGTATTTATAGAGATTTGCTGAGTTTTGTATTTTTTTTTTTTTTTAACATTAATTGGTGCATGTACTTATTTCTACCGTGAAAGTAAAACTACAGTCGTCTGAATACCGGCAAATACATCCATACGTATGTGCGTGGATCAAAGTTGCAGAAACAGTAAAATTGGCTTAATTTGCAATGGAGTTGATGGTTGTCTCTGTGCCCACTCAACCATGAACAGGAGAGCAACAGCTCAAAATAAGGTTTGACAAAATTTAAGCCTCTCTTTTTCCTCTTCCCTAATTATCCCATTGTCCCACCACCGCCCATCTCTCTCTCTCTCTCTCTCTCTCTCTCTCTCCGAACTGACATCACTATACTTGTCACAAAGCAAATTAAAAATTGATAATTATTATAACTAAGTGTTGACTTACACCTGGCAGTTGATGCTTAATTTATAGACAGATTCAAGAAGTTTGATGCATGGAAACTTCAACTTAACAAGCCCATGAATTGAGAATATTGATTTAATGAAAATCTCGAGATCCTTATAAGGTGGAGCAACTTACTTGTTCATCCATTGAACTCAAAAGGTATTCTTCTAATCAATTTCTTTTTTTACATATTTATACACATATATATATATATATATATCTGTATAGGTTGGAGAAATGTAAGTGAAAGGACCATCCATAACTGATTCATTCATTGGAAATATAAAATAGCACTTGAGAGATTCAGGAAGGGAAAGAGAGAGCCCTTTGGAGAGCTCAAGGGTTTCGAAACTTTCGGTCTGATAGGGAAAAAATACCCATCTTGGATATTATAAATTAAATTGCTGATCCAAATGGGTGTGACATTGCCTTTGACAATTAAACAGAGAATGTGGCCAAGACTAGTTTGCCCATCAATAAACTCCTATATATATATATATATATGCATGTATGCTTGTCTGTTCCTTTACACTTCAAGTTTGTAACCATTGAGAACTTTTCATTAGTCGTAGAAGTCGGTAGTTCATGCCATCAGCTTTTTCAATAATTGAATATCAAAAGATATTTTAAGCAAAAATTGAAAAACTGAGACCGATCCGCCAATCCAAGGATGCACGGTTTGATAACGTGATAAGTCATCTCAACCAGCGAGAAATATTAAAGGGAAAATATTATTTTACTAGTTCAATGTCATTAAAAATAAAATAAAATAAAATAATCAAAATGATGTAATGGTAGTATTTTTATAGTTAAAATACAAATCGTTGATTTAAAAAAATATTTATTTAAAAAAATTAATAAAATAAAATTTATGAAAGTCAAAATATTCAATCTCGAATTCTGCTCGATGAGAGAGAGAATCAATATGACCCGTAAATGTTAATCAAATTGAACAAAAATGTTACAAACTTTTAGCCTTTTTCATTTTTCATACATTCTTTTTAATTTTTATTATTTTTTTTCTTAAATTCTAACACAAGATACGAAAATAATTAAAACAAATCTATTAACAAAAAAATTCTAACACATAATACTAAAACCGTTAAAATGGATTATTCATCATTTTTCCAATGGATCTTTATTAATTCAAAATTCTGACACAACATACGAAAATCATCAATAAACTTGTTTCGATGAAATTCTATCTGCAAATTTTAATTTCTTTTCAAACACCAAAAGATTCCGATGGATTCTATTAACAAATTTTAATTTGTTTGTATTACACTTTTTCACTTTTAGCCTTTCAAACATTCTCATTATACGACATTTTGCATATAATGATTTTTCATCCATTATAAACTTAAGAATCCTGTTAATAGGTGTTTTAGGGGCACTTATTAAACGCTAATAAATATCATGTAATAATATCTCGCTTGCACTTTAATGAAAATGTACATGAAAAAAGTGCAAAACATTATTAAAGTCTCGTCTGATAACGTTTTCGTTTTCTGTTTTTCTATTTTTATTTTTAAAATTTTTAAAATTTACAATAAAAACATGTTTGTTAAAATTTGTTTACATTTTTTTTTTCAAAAAAATGAAAACGACAATAGAAAAATAAAAACAGAAAAAATGTATTTTCACTCTATTTTTTCACTCTATTTTCTTTTTCTATTGCAAATATTTTAATCCTTTTTTAAACATTTTCTATTTTAATATAACATAATATTATATTGTTATATTATATATTAATTAAATTATTATATATATATATAATCTGACAATAATATAATAAAATATAATATATAATATAATACAATATAATATAATAATTTAAT
>JAVXUM010000037.1:32871190-32883191 GCA_035590655.1 Pouteria glomerata
TTAAAATCTTACTCACAATATCAGAAGAGGGAATAATAACACCTAAGTTAAAATGAGAATTTACATTATCACTTAACTTGGCATAAAATTGATCAAAAGTTTCATCTTCTTCCATTTTCAAATTCTCAAAAACAGTTTTCAATTTAAGAAGTTTAGATTTTTTGATGGTGCTAATGCTTTCATGAGTTACTTGGAGTATATCCCAAGTCTCTTTTACAATCTCACAAGTTGACGGCATTGAATATAGAATTTATTGCCTTCCTATTCTATGCACTACTCTCAAGTTCACTTTTTATCCCATTCAAAAATGGGTCTAGGGATTGTGGTGCTCTTATCAGCAAAGATCTGAACAAGACGAATCCAACCCTTCTCAACAGAGTCTCAAAATTTATCATCAATAAACTGAAAATAAGCCCTCATTTTGGTTTTTCAATACGCATAATTGGTTCCATCAAATAGAGGAGGCCTCGTAAATGACCCACCTTCTCTATAATTCTCCATAATTTTTTAAAAAGAAAAATACAGATCTCACCAAAACATTTTTTTTTTAAATCTAAGGTGACCTGCTCTGATAGCAATTGAAAAAATTAAAAATATGGAGAAAAATCCCAATCATAAACACACAAGCGAAAGTGAAAGAGGCACTGAATTTAATGAGGTAAAACCCTAGAACCACTTTTAGATAAAAATCTCGAGTCTATAAGGCAACCACCCACTCTAATATCGAAAATTACAAAGGTTTACCGCACATGACTTGACTCGACACCTGTCCTAGTCTAAATATCTCTTGTTTGCTAGTGCCCGCAATAAATCTTCTCCCGTGCGATTGATTCCGTTCTTGAACCCGAACGGCACCTCGTAAAACCCAGAAATGTTATTCCACTTTCAAAAAATTGAAGCAACGATCAAGTATTGTTCTTTGTATATTTTCACTTCTAATTGCCTCTAGCATAATATGATTTATTGCTCTTCAAATCGTTTCAAAAGTGTTCACACTACGTCCGGCAAAATATGTGATATTTATTTCCGTTCTACCCATTTCTAATATGGAAATATAATTAAAAAAGAATATTTCAAAATTTTCACATTAAGAAACAACTTGATCAATCAAGACTCAATACAAAAATTGCAAATATTATAAACTTATTGATTCGCAGTTGTCACACATAAAAATTAAAACTTACAAATGCTATAAAAAAAAAAAGTTAATAATAAGAGAAAGATAGTGTTTGCCTTCTCATCGTTTGGGTTGAAAAGAAATACAGTTGGAAAAAAAATATATGTAATTCTATTTTATTATATCAACTCCGTTTAATTTGTTAAAAAATTTTAAAACTATTAAAAAAATTAAAAATTTTTAAAAGTTATTCACTTTTTTATTTTACTGTATGAATTATGAATTCATAATTTATATTATTTTTTATCACTCCAAACACACACGTATTTGTTATTATCAATGACAATGACAATGGAATATACATGTAATTTTCTTTTTTACTAGACAGGACAAATTTAATGTTACAAAAAAAATTTATTAATAAGTTTTTTATACAGTCTTTTAGATGAATTAAATATTAAAGTGTCATTTGTTATATTTATTTTAAGTCTCTTTGTCATTTTGAGTGTTTAAAAAACAGAAAAATAGCTCAAAAAATTTGGTTATTCGTTTTTTTAAAATTTATTTTAAAAGATACAAAATAATTTATATATAAAATATAAAATGACAAAGAGTCAATTTGATCATTTTTAACCAAAAATAAAAAAATTCTAATTACAAAATATAAAAAATAAAAATAAGAATCAAATCTCATCTGAAATAATTTTTTTTTTTTCTTTTCTTTCATTTACTTTCAACTAGTTAAGAGTGTGTTTAGAGTAATAAAAAGTAAAATAAAAAAAATTATGAGTTCATAATTTATATAATAAAATAAAAAATAAATAATTTTTAAAAATTCTTAAAATTTTTTATATTTTTAACACACTCCGTAACTCGCAAATAAAGGAATCTCTCAATATTTTAATTTTTTTCATTTTTATTCCTCGGTTTCATCCCTCCTAAGCAGGCCACAAAAGCCTAAAATCACATGTCAGAGTCTCCCCCATTCCTTCTCACTCCCACTCTCTCTCTGTCTCACTCTCGTGCAAAATTGCGAACTTTTCCTTTTCTATCGTCGTTTCGTCTTCGCTCTCTTCAGTGTCAAAGCCCCCCTTCTTATGCCTAGGTCACAGTCGCCGCCTATAGCAAATTCACTTGCTTTTCGTTACAGCCTTTGGCTATAAATCTCCTCAGACTTGGAAACTACACACCCTACAACAAGAGTCTATACAAAAACCATCCCCTAGTACTACTACTAACTTTCTTCCTTTCTCACTTCGATCAGCTCTCCCACACCTCTCTGCCAACTATTATATATATATCCCTCTGTTTCTTCTATTCAATGCTTCTCCACCATTTTTAGACTTACCGTCCTTTTTTCCCAAAATCCGTATTCCTCGTTTAGAGATAGAGAGAGAAGGTGGATACGCCTGCGAATAAAATCTCTATCTTTAATTGTCAATTCTTTATTTCTGGATGTACTAATTAACTACCCATTAGAAATGAGGACTAGGGTTGGTCTTCTTCTTCATTTTTGAACCAATCTTTTGCAGGGATTACACCCATTTCAAGGTGGGGTTTCAAAATCGTTCTTTCGAGAGCTCCAACCATGGCAGATAAAGACCCAGACTTTTCTTCCCACAAACTCCCCACAGCCACCCAGGTATATATTTATATATATGCATGCATAAGTTTGTTGCATAAATACATCGATATGTATGCAACAGTGTTTGTTGTCTCTGTAGATTGTGGAAGAGCTTAAAGAGCTATGGAGGATGGCTCTGCCCATTACAGCAATGAACTGTTTGGTCTACGTTCGACAGGCGGTGTCAGTTCTCTTCTTGGGCAGGATCGGGAGCTTAGAGCTCGCCGGCGGTGCCCTCTCCATCGGCTTCACCAACATCACTGGCTACTCTGTTCTCAACGGTCTCTCCTCTGGTTTGGAGCCAGTGTGCAGCCAAGCCTACGGTAGCAAGAACTGGGACTTACTTTGGATCTCTCTCCAACGGATGATCTTCATACTCCTGATGGCGATCATACCCATAAGCTTCTTGTGGGTCAACCTCGAGACCATCATGGTGTTCATGGGGCAGGACAGGGAGATCACGGCAATGGCCGCGACGTACTGTATCTATTCTCTGCCGGACCTTCTCACAAACACCTTGTTGCAGCCCCTGAGGGTTTATCTCCGGTCGCAGGGGGTGACGAAGCCGATGATGTACTGCAGCCTGGTGGCGGTGGTGTTCCACATACCGTTGAACTTCGGGCTGGTGGTGGTGATGGGGATGGGGGTGCCGGGGGTGGCGGTGGCGTCGGTGCTGACGAACCTGCACATGGTGGTGCTGATGGCAGGGTACGCGTACGTGCACGGGAGGTGGGAGTGGCGATGGACGGCGGCGGCGGCGGGGATTGGCGGGGTGTGCGGCGGAGTGGGGCCGCTGCTGAGGCTGGCGGTGCCGAGCTGCATAGGGATTTGTTTGGAGTGGTGGTGGTATGAGATAGTGACAGTCCTTGCTGGGTACTTGCCCCGTCCTAGGCTCGCCGTCGCTGCCACGGGGATTCTCATTCAGACCACTAGCCTCATGTACACTGTCCCCATGGCCTTGGCTGGCTGCGTCTCTGCCAGAGTAAGTACATTTCCTTTTTCTTATACGCCACTATTACCGTTCGAACCTTAACCCTTGTTTATATGAGGCCCATTCATATATATTATATATATATATATATAAGTATATGTATACGTATATTAATTGTTGAAATTGTCCAATAATTACCAAATTGGTTATTGTGATAGTAATTAGGAGAAATTTCCTGTATTCCTAATCAGCTTTTAAGCTATGTCAACAGAAGAGGTGCAAGTTTTTAAAAATAGTAATATAATAGAAATAATGGATGTAACAGAAAAGGGGGTGTGTTATAGAAGGGTTTGAAAATTTATTTAATCGTGTTAAGTAATTGTAACGGTCAAATTTTTACTTCATTCCAACGGATGCACCTTTTAAAACATAAATAGTAGGCAAGCGAAACAATTCACATATTCTCCTGTAGGCATAATGGAGTGATTTAATTGTTCCATTGGGTTCACACAAGAGCAAAATTATGCAAGCAGTTTACCTTATTCATTTTATACAACTATTCAATTTCGAACGTTTCGGTTTCTTTTGCTTCATTTTGACTGCTGAAATTCCCCATTTGTCCACTTGTGCTAATGATTTTGACGTTAGACTTGAGGCAATTCAAAAGTCAGATTAATACACGAGACAGAGACTTCAGTTACATTTCTACTCATATTATGAGACGGCAGTTTTGGGTTTTGAACTAGTCAACCAAGATCGAAGTTCGGACGCTCCCAAATAAATGTATATATATATTATATATATATTTGGGACTAATTGAATAAATACGTGACGGCTTCGTCGAATTTCGTTATCTTGGATTTGGGCCGAACCATTTTAATATCACTTGGTCACGAGTCGAATTTCATTTTTATAAAAAAAATCAATTTCATTAGATGGATGATCAAACCAAACATATGTGCCGCCCGGAACTCCCTCCAAATTCGACATGGGAGAGCATCAAGATAGATAGAGGAGGAACACGCTTTTAGGTAGCTTTCACAAGTGTGTATGACATGTCTGTGATGTGCTGTTGCTTGATTGCATCACACTTTGGAGAGCTGTAGGCTACCCCAAACAGATCATAAATGGATTGTGATTGGACAAATCTAGCATAGGACAAGTGTTCGCCCGTCCTCATTTCTTTTCCCTCTTCTCCTTTTTCGGGGTCCATGCCCATTTTATTCCACTGGTTCGTGACGAAACTCGTAACCAACAAAAGCTGCCCAGGTGGACTTTTTTTTTCCATCCCTCCTTTTCGTATATATGCCCCGTCTATATATGTATATATATGATCAACTTCTTTGATTCACACCTTTAAAAGGGTTTCATCACTTGTTGCTAACTAGCTGTATTTCAACATGATAGCAATTATTAACTACTTTGTGTTCTTGTCTAATCCCCTGTTGTTTACTATAAAAGTTGCGTTTGGAATTCTACAATTTTATATAAATTTTCATAAAATTTGAACTTTTTATAAATTATAAAACTGTCACTTATATTGATTTATAATTTATACTAGCTTTTTAGGGTTGGAGGTTGCAGTAAAAAAAATAAAATAAGATTTATTTGTATTTTAATGGCATGTGACTTTAGATATTTTGTATTGATTTTGTTTTATTCTAATTTTTAAAATTTTATTTTTATTTTGAAAATAATTTTAGTTGAATTAAATTTAAATTATTAGATTAAATATAAACAAATCTTACCTTTTCGTTTTTTATCATTTTTCACTGCGGTTCTTGAAAACCAACTTTTTACACTGTAAAGGCACAAATTAAATGATTTAAAATTAAAAAAATATTATTATGCTAGAATAATTTATTAGAATATTCTATCAAAATGATGTGATTTCATTTTACTGTATTTTTGGTGAATTTTATTCAGTTCCTTCTACTTAATTAAATATTCATAGGTGGGGAATGAGCTTGGAGCTGGGAAGCCCTATAAGGCGAAGCTGGCTGCAATGGTGGCTTTGGGGTGTGCATTTGTGATGGGCATCATCCACATTATATGGACAGTGATCTTTAGGGAAAGATGGGGTGGACTGTTCACAACTGATGAGCTGGTGAAGGGGCTCGTTGCTTCCGTAATGCCTGTGATGGGGCTCTGTGAGCTCGGCAACTGTCCACAGACGACTGGCTGCGGCATCCTACGTGGCACCGCCAGGCCCGCCGTGGGTGCTCGCATAAACCTCATGTCGTTTTATTTTGTGGGCACTCCCGTGGCGATGGGCTTGGCATTTTGGCTCGGGGTCGGCTTCAGGGGGCTGTGGTTCGGGCTGTTGTCGGCGCAAGCCGCCTGCGCCGTGTCCATTCTGGTTGTGTTGGTGCGCACCGACTGGGAAGGCGAGGCCTTGAAGGCCAAGAAGCTGAATGGCTGTGCGTTGGAGATGAGCAAGGTTGCTAGCAATAATAGTAGTTTGTTGAGAGAGGAGGCTGGATGCGAGGAAGAGAAAAAGGGTCTTTTGGGAAGTCGGAACATGGTTGATGTTGTGTAGAGTGAGAAAGGGTTGAGAGAGAGAGAGAGAGTGGAGGGGTATAACTTGGATGAATATTTTGAGAGAGAGAGAGTAAATGAGTTGGAATGTGTGTTTTTGGATTTGTTTCCTTTTGTTTTGTAGCATGCTTTGTGAGGGGGATTGGGGCTTGTGAATGAGCTATTTTTGTTGCATACAAGGCGAGAGATCTCATGACCCCGTTAAGTTAAAAAATTGTTAGCTTTTGTCATTTACACGTTTTCAGCCTACACATCATTTTCTATGCCATTTAGAGGCAGTGACCTTGATTGGGACCGAAAGGAAACAGCTGTTGGTGGCCTCTCTCTTTTTTTTTTTTAATTATTATTTCATATTTTATTCTAGGGTAATATATTAGTTTAAAAATCATGTCAGTCGGCACTAAAATAAGAAAAAAGCTCGGCTCACCACTTATATTTCCCGCACCTGCTTGTGTCTAAGATGCAAGTTCCACGTGTCGCATGCCTCACTCGTGAGAGCGGGATGCGTCCCACAACGGTGAGCGTAATATTCTTTCTAAAAAGAAATAGGATGAAATGGAATATAATGGTAATAATAATGAAAATTAAATGAAAATGTTAATTGAGGGAAATATCTGTTCCCTTACTAGGTTTTTAACATAAAAATAATGAGAATAGTAATGAATATTATTTCAATTCTCTTGATTTAGTTGCATATCTTAAATATGATGTACTAAAATAAATTATTACAATATACGTATTATTAAAGACTAAATAAATTTTACTTTATTTTCTAACTTAATCAAACAAAAAAAATTAATTTTTTTTCATTTCATTTTTTCTACTAACTTTTGTCATTTTAATATTTATTTATTTTCTTTACAAATTTTCATAATTAGAAAGACTTTTTCTTTTTTGTTACAATGGAAGGAAAGCGAACAATGGAAAGGGCATTCACTCTTAATAGAAGAGGAATAATAAAAATGGGATGAATTAATTGAATGAAATCGTCAAAATTAAGTAATTGATAATTTATTGGATCACGTTTTAAATCAAAAATAAAAAAAGAGTTAATTTTAAAGTTAACAATCTTAAGGAGTAACTAACTTAGTAAAATTTTGAGTTTGTTCTTCAGTAATAGTTAAATTGGTAAGATTTTAAATTTTTTATCTAGTAATAATTAAATTAGTAAGATTTTGAATTTATTTTCCAGTAATTACTAGTGATTAATCTCTTCCGTCAACACTAACTATTGTGTGTATGTTTGTTACATTAATTTTTAGTCCTCAATGAGTTATGAGAAAATGCATTCAAGCTAGGAAGATGCTCTCTCTCTCATTCAAGCTAGCTAGGAAGATTCTCTCTCTCTCTCTCTCCCTTTCTAATGTGACAAGTGTTTTCCTAAGGTATTGAAAGAGAATTTCTTCAATCAGTTTTTTCCATTTGGAGACCCTGCAACCGCATAATCAAAAATTCCAAGCTTTCCAGAAAAATGGATGCAAATGAAGGTAGGGTATCCAACTTTTGTCTAAGCCTGTATAGTTTTATCAACTTTAGGACCATCATTTGAGAGTGGGTTTAATATCCCTGTTCAAAACCGGCAGCCAAAAATTGGCAGGCATATGCATCCAAGAAAGTAAGGCTTCCATAATCGATGTCGCGTAAGTCAAAAATCATTAGAAAAAAAAAAAAAAAAAACCACTTATTTAAAAAATATATATATTTTTAATCAGAATATATATTTGAAATTTTTTATTTTTCTTTTTACTTTTTTTTTTTTGGATTATTCAAATCATCGATTTTGGCATCTCACATCGGAATATTAAGATATATAAGTGTATCATATAAGTCTCTCCCAATGATTAAATTTTTATTTATTCTGTAAAGTTTGGTTAAAATTAAAAAATATATATATATTTTAGCTGTGTGCTTCTAAAGCATCCAACAACCAAATTTTTGACTTGGTAAATCATCGATTCTAACACTCCAAGTAGAGGTCCATTACTTGAATGAACAATCACATTGGAAAAGATTGGATGAGACCAAATAATTAAAGTTTTGTTTGATTTTTATTTCGTTTTATATAATTGGATGAGAAAATAATTAAAATTTATTTCGTTTTATATGATTTTTCTTTATAAAATTTATTTATTGTTTTTTAAAATCATAATTCTTAGGTCTGTTAATCACATTCATAAAAATAAATTAAAAAATTCACATTTATTTAAATAAAAGTTAAAAAATAAAAAATAATAATAATTTTTTTGTTATTTTTTTAATCTAAACGGATGATTTTTACATAGATGAATGTGAATTTTGCTTTCTTTTTTTTTTTTTAATGAATACAATAATACATCTAAAAGGTATATTTAAAAAAAAAAAAATTAAATTTTAGTTAAAAAAAATCATATAAAACAAAAAAAAAAAGTACGCCCAAAAAAAAAAAGAGTTGTTTTATACGAAGCCTAAAACTCTCTCTTGTACGTACGTATGTTAAGCCACAACCATCCCATTCCTGGGTGGGTGTGAGCCCACCCGATGTAGTGTGAGGAATGTTTGTCCTGTAATGTTTGTCCTCACGGACAAAGTGGGGATCCAAAAAGGATGTCCTTTTTAGGCACAAACTAGTGGATGGGGTTTACCATTTAGGTTGGGAGGATACATACATATCCATAGATTTGTAGTTAGTGGGGGCTTGAAATGTGACAATTCAATTTGGACTCAGTGCATTAGAATTTCAAGTATATATATATATATATAGTGCTCTCATGCTCTGTCCTCAATCAATCCAACTTTCAAGTTCCATGGATCACTTTAACAATGTTGCTCTGCGAGTCTCTCTGTATTTATTTGTGCCGCCTACAAAACACCTGAGCCTTACACTACCTGCAGCTTTTTTCCAACCATTCTTCCTTGTCTATATTTGGGGAAATTTTGCTTTTTCCCAATTGATATCTATTCGGCAGCAAAAAATACCGTCGAGCGTGTTCACCACGTCCACTAGAAAGCAGTCCTGCTCAGCCTGCAAGATAATATACGTCAGAAGAATTGGCCAGTGGGGTTCCCGACCAAATCCCCTCCGATGGTAAAGTTAGTTCCTGATCAAAAGGAATTCAAGGAAGTTTGAGAAATTTTAGTGGACCATCGTGAACCTCCCCTATTTCTGTTTAAATGTTGTATTTATAGTAAGAAGGATGTAATAAAATATTATTATCTTTGTCCAACGATAATTATTATTTCCTTATTTGGCTGCTTGGCACGAGTCTTTCTTCTTCTTTCATTTAATGCCCGTCTTGTAGCATTAAATAAGGGTAAAAAATGGATTAACTTTGGAGACTTATTCAGATGGAAGAGTATCCAAATGCCATTTCACGTTGCCACGTGTATAAGAAAAAGGCCACGAGGCAAAGCCTTTGAGCATAGATAAATTAGAATATAATAAACAAATCAGATTGTTTATTATACAAGATCATCAGATATTGGGTTTCCTTTTATGGTCGGGCGTAAATTAAATCCGCTTTTTGCTTGGTCGGCAAACCATTTTGCTCGGCAGACCTAGATTGAGGGTCTGCTACGTGTCTTTTTATACGCACTCCGCATGTCACTTTACTTTTTGCACCAACACCTTTAGAAAAGTTATCCGAACAAACTTGAGTATCAAAATTAGGTCGATTTGGTTAATACAGTCTCGTGCCACCCATTCTACATCACTAACTCTCATATATGTCAATATAATTTAACTTCAAATTTAGCCCAATGCAAGCTTCATGCATGTTACCTCAAGGGTCGTGATAGAACGTCAGAAGGGGCCTCGCTTACATTTAATTCAATCCAAAACCGAATAGTATTATAATGTGATATATGGAAGAATTATGGATTAGTGGTAATGTAGATGCAAGTTGGTCTGAATATTCTAAATTACATAAAAAAAAAAAAAAAAACTAATATAGGCGGTCATACAAATTATTTTCCATATTAAAAATTAATTCTGAAACTAAAATTAAATGTTAAATTTTCACTTTGTGTTAAATGTATTCATGTTAGTATATAGAATTTTCGAAATATACATGTAGTCATTAATTACCATATAGAATTCTCGAAATAATTGACAGTCTAATTTCTAATTGTATCTTCTTGGAGACTTAAATTAAAACCGCATATTACTCATCTTTTTACGATTTGCAAGCCAACCAAACATCACAAATATTAGACGACTTGAATATTAGGTGACTTGAAAAAAATCAGGATAGCTGTCAATTTGATATGTAAATTGTATGCAGGAAATGAATCAAATTGTAAAAAGATGAGTAAATGCCACTTTAATTTAAGTCTCCGGAAGGCTACAACTGAAAAAACAACCGTTAATTATTTGACCTTAATTAATTAGATAATGAGGTAAAAAAAAAAAAAAAAACTTAAAAAGGGCATGAAACTTGGTTATGGCATTGCGTGCGCGAAAAGCGATCAAACTACTGCTTATAGTGGGATCATTCTTCAACTTGATGTCTGAGCTATTGAGCTATAATCATTATCACATATATTGTTAATTAATTAACTAAATGCAAAAGTTGAAGTTCACTCATCAAAAGCTCATATATAAACTGAAAAGCTAGCAGAAATAACAAAAACTATGCAAAACATAGGGTTCAGGAGACCAAAGATTTTACAGGACAAAATCTAAAATTACTTTCTAATTAAGAGATATCCCAAATTTCTTTGGTGACTAACCCAAGAATTAACCTATTAAGGGAGTGTTTGGAGTGATAAAAATTGAAAAAAAAGAGATAAAATAAGATAAATTATGAATTCATAATTCGTGCAGTGAGATAAAAAATGATTAACTTTTAAAGAGTTTCAGAGATTTTTAAAATTTTTTTTTTCTTATTTATCAGCACTCCAAATAATGCCTAATAATAAAAAAAGTTACACAAATAAAATCGAATGCATGACAAGTCTTGAACCCATTTTATCACTATTCATCTCGTGTTGACTAGGGCCCACAATATATCTACACTTGTAAATTAACTTTGTTTTTCATCTCAAATGGCACCTCCCTAGCTAGAATCTGAAGGCATTACAAAACATCTTCAACTAAAAGATGGTTTGAGATTTATTGCTCTTGTTGATTTCTCTTGACTTTCGATCTTCCTCTCTCAAGCTTCCAAGAGTTTTCTTTCCAATTCTACTACCTCTTTTCTTTTCAATAGATTTTTAAATGTATCGTTTTGAGCACCTATGAAAAAAAGTCAGCTTTAAAATGACAAAATTTAGAAGAATCATTCAACGAGCGCTTGAGCGTTCTTAAACGCGCTTCCAGTGCTATTTTTTAAACACCAGTGACTTCAAGCACCACTTCTTGCATCACTGCCGCTCGAGTTCCTTCAAGGTGCCTTTTACACCGTTTCTATTGAACTGTTTGTGAAGAGATCCTCGAACAAAAGAGTGACTCGATCAACAAAACTTGATTCTAAACTCTCTACAAACATTACAACAATTGTTTGATCAGCAATTGTAGTTCTTCTAAAATTGCAAATCTAATGTAAACCAAGGAATGAAAATGAGGAGAATGATGTCATATAACTTGACGCATTAAAAAAAAAAAAAAAAAGAAGATTATCTTATAAATCTATTCATTTGAATAACTACAAATTTTAAATCATTAGATTCGAAATTAAATTATATTAAAATATAATAGTCCATTTAAATAGAGTGAAATAGGAAGAAAAGAAGAGAGAAAAGATTTTAAAATCTTTCACTTATTTGTGAGTTTTTTTAGGAAAAAAAAAAAAAGAAAAAAAATGGAAAGACATGC
>JAVXUM010000037.1:32953658-32979247 GCA_035590655.1 Pouteria glomerata
ATCCAACATTTGTGCCCTTGCACATCTTTTTTATTTTTTTCATCGGCACAAAAAAAAATCTAAGTACTTATCACCAAATAGATATATATATATTAAATCTATGCATATGTAATAGTGATAATGATAATGCATGTCCCTTCATTTAATACTAGAAATATAATTTTGAAATAAAAAATAATAATTTTTTTTATTGGGGGTGTTTATTTTCATCATCTAAACAAATTAAAGTTATGACAATTTATCCAGATTAATTAATCATGCTATACTGGCTAAATCACATGGCTAAATTGAATTGTTTTATCATCCTTTCGATTTTGTCTATATCTGGGAAGCCGGACTCAACAACTATTGATTCCAAACTATATTAGTTGGGATTTAGAAGAAAGGACTGCAGCTGCACCCGCCCGCATGGTGCACCAATTTAAATATGACACACAATAATTTTTCCTGATTTGGACACCTGGCAAGGTAAGTAGGTTATGAGCTCATTTGACTACCAATTAAACCAAATATTTGTGATCACAAATTCCAAGTTTAAAAGAGGATATAAATGACATCCCAACAATGGCACTTCACAATTAAAAAAGACAAAGCAAAAATAAACAACGATCCAAAATGACAGTCAGAAGCAGAAACAAGCACGCCTTTCCATTCTGCAGAGCCTAAACACTGCTCTAGTAGTTCTTCAGATGGCATAACTTAACCATGAAACAAATTAAATTCACTTCCCAATATCATTTCTGTACATGAAGAAATCATCAGGAGAATCATATGATGATACATAGCATATACCTGCAGAGCAAAGACAAGACATCTTCCATGGGTCTGTCATGTTTTTGAATGACAAACTATGCATGTAAGTTAAAAATGAGAGGCTACCCTATGAAACAACCAGATACTTGTCTCTAAATGTAAAATTCACAATGCTTTAGATTTGTGTCCAGTGACCTATTTTTGCTGAGAAATTTGGGCAAGGATCGCTTGCCTGCAACCAAGACAGTTCTTTATTTGTGAGGCTACTGCTACAGTTGCCCTGACATACCTTAGCCAATTGTCAATGCCAAATTATCTACCTCCATTAACTGATCCACGCCTACGCCGCCTCCTCGACCTCCCCGACAACAATCTGCTGTGATTGCGGGTGAAGCGAGATAAATAATTATCATTTAAACGACCAGATGCAGCCACACTACCATCATAATGCATATCAAAATCTTCTTCCTCATCCCACGAGTGAAAACCACTGTCAAACAACTCGTGCGAGTTGATACGATCATTCCTGCCTCTAAATGATTCCAACCTGAAAATAGCATCACCCAGATAGTCATCCAAATCATGGTCCCCAGAAAAGCCACGATGGTTCCTCTCTATTACATAATCACCCATTACAATTGCCCCTGGCATAGACGATCGAATTGTGCTGATCACATCATCTCGTTCTCTCTCATGCTCAAGTCTCTTCCATTTCTCCGCAAGTGAAGGGTCCACTTCTCGTGGGCGTGCCCACGGGTGATCTGCTCTTACATGCTTCCTCAATTCTTTGTAAGTTCCAACAAAGGAGCAATTATCTTGCATACAGGTTCTCCTCTTGGTATTGAAATACTTGCGTGCTGGTTCCACGACCGTCCAACCTTTCACTTGACCCCGGCAAAGCGGGCATAAAAGTTCTGATACTTGAATCTTTTCATTGAGGCAACTTGACCCCGAACTAAAACTCGAAGCATCCATGGACCCTTGCCATGGTTCTGCAATCTGGGTCGAAGTAACTTTAGTATAAGCTTTCTTGTACTGCTCAAGACAGTTGGAATAGCGATTACTAGTAGCACACATATAAGGGCGGCAACCCTTGTTGTAAGAGGAGCAAAGGAGGAGGACAGCATTGTGAGGGTACTCCATACAAACTGAGCAAGTCGAGTGCTCCCACTCTGTCTTCTCCAATGCTTTTAAAGCTTTCTTCTTATGGTGGATATCTTTCAAAACCTTTGTAGAGTGAGATGGTAATAGATATGGGATGACCTTGTGACGTCGAGAATCGGACTTCCTCTGCACCTTGCTCACTTTTGCCATTTCAAGTCAAACCTGACACTCATTCCAAACCAAAATAAGACAAAATGAGCAATGACAAATCAAATCATTCCAACAAGTAATGACTTAAATATTCAAGAAAAAGCAAACCAGCTATTGGGTTGACAATCAAAGCCAAATAAGTAACTTGCATTTCATATTGGAATCAAAGCAATACAGCATATTTATTCACACCATCTAATGTTTATTTATGACATGACAACACTTCAAGATTCCCATAAATCATTATCTCAAACAAAAATATTACAATAATTATCTCATTATTTCATAAATTATCTCATTATCTTAAAAAACTACATGCATATATTAGAACTTCCGAAAAGAAATTATATTGTTTATAAATTTATTCATTTTTTATAAGTAGAAGTGCAATTTTTATGGGAGAAACCAGATTTTGTGGAGAAGTGAAACAAAGGTAGAAAAAAAAGAAGAACTTAATGTCGGAAACCATGTCGATTCTAGATTTAATTTTAAAGGCTCGTGTCAAGGAGCCTTCCATATTTGAACACAATCACATGAATTTAGATGTTCACCTGAAAGAAAAGAAAAGAAAAGAAAAGAAAAATTAAAAAAAGATATGTTGTAGCCATATCGATGTTGATTTCCAATTCATATAAGTTCACAAAACAGCCCCATGGAAAAGCAAACCCAAATGAGGCACAGTATCACAACTTCATCCAATTTTCAAGGTGGGGGCACTTGGAATCTTCCATAGTCTAGTTCAGCTTTAAACAAGTGCTATAGTATGCTACCTTCAGCTACCTTACATCCAGTCAGATTTATGTAGATTTTGTTATTTTTTAGAGGAGAAATCAAGGGTATTCTTATCATTTACTGGACATGATCGGTAGTCGTTCCATATTACATGGTTTGGGTCAAATTATATTACTTTGTGTTTTTTCACTTTTTTTTAATTCAATATTAGGTTGGTACAGATTTTAAAATTTTTAGCTTCATAATTCCTGATGCCCGTATAAAACTACATTACCTTCAAAAATTTAAAATATAACTAGATTGAGAAAGCCACTCCAGCTGAAATTTTTTTGAGAAAATGTGATGCACTTCTTCTAGCCCATCTTATATGGATTCAGATACATTTTTCAGGTGCAAATATGTGCTTAGCTATCAGATTCATCCAATATCAAAACCCAAAGACGCAGATGCATGAATAGATATTTATATTTCCCCATGTACTAAACAAGAAAATCATTAAACCACTTGAATTTCAAAAACCTACCCTTGCACCTTTTGTGTTTCAAACTAAAGTAAAAATATTATAAAATTCGTTAAAAATAATGATTTTGGTTTTTAATAACTTTAAAAACGACTTTTGCACCCTCTTGTATTTCATATTACCTGCATTTACACCAACTTATTCAATTTGACTTTGAATGAAAATTTTAGTCTGTTCACTTGAAAAATTAACACCGTTCATGATTCACTTTAGTCTAGAGTATAGCATAGAAAGGTAAATTTTTAAATTTTAGGAGCATTAGTGCTTCTCACCTTCAGTACAAAGCAATTAACCCCATATCGTTCAATGTTCTTAAATATTTCAGTAAATAGGCATTATATAACAATATAATCATTTTATGCATAATTAAAAGCTTTTAAGAATAAGCTATCCCCAAAAACATAAAATAAAATAAAATAAGAATAGTTGTATGGCAAACTCAATTAGGAGATTCGCTTACCAATTCCATGTTCAACCAAAACTGGAATTGATGTCCCATACCTTTGTGCACAAATAATTCATGCATTAAAAGGATCCATGTAAAGAAGTCTCTAAGCAACTGAGTGATTCCTAAATAAATAAAGAAGTGTTGTTTTTTAGTTTGCTGTATATTAGCAACCAAGAGCCATACTTGACTGTACTAACCTCCCATCCATGCCCAAAAAACCCCATTTACAAGACTCATTTTGACTTCAAAAATTTATCACCAAGAAATAAATACATAAAACCAGCCCAAGTTTGTTCTTGGGTATATTCACAATTACAAACAACGTTCACGTTAGGAAACAGCACCCTTACCCTTTGTAACACCCTTGAAGTCCCTTACAGGATATTACCTTTACTAATCTTCTACACACATAAAAAGTATAACCTGTGTTATTGAGTAGTGATATCATTATGTACCGCTTGTACTACTTCCTTTCATGTATGGTGTATCAAATCATGTGTCTTTAGATACAATTAACATAAAAGAAATCAATACGAAACACAAATATATCGCAAGAATAGTGCTTACTATATATATATATATTTGGACACCCTAAGTTATTAAAAAAAAAAATGGTTCAAAGCAATTAATTAAAAAAAATTATTAGGAGAATGAAACTAATACATCACTTCTGTTTACTCATTAGGAGTTGCAGAGCATCTGATAGGAGAAGTCACCTCTTCGCTCGTGCCACAGCAACATCAGAGAGCATGCTATTGCAAGATTGTTCTGTTATTCTAGGCATAGATTGTGCAACATGACAGAATCTTACAATTTGCAATCTACATGCAATTTGTACAGTCCAGTGTCAATTCAATCTAAATAACCATTAAAAGTTTCCCTCTTTCCATCCTTTCCAAACCCTCCAACTCCAGACCTATACGTCTCGAAATCTAAAATTTCTTTTCACCTTGGTGTTCCCGTGAGCCAAAAAAAATCTATTGAGGTCAACTCTTTTACAGAATGTTGACTTTAAACTATCAGTTGATCACATAAATTTTTGCTAGTTCCAAACTTCGAATCCAACTGCTAGAATACAAAATAAATGTGACAATTGAAATGATGTATGTTGGGACCGATGGAAGGAGTTACGAGAGTGAAAGGTTACTTAATAAAGTATTAAAGAAAAATGTTTCAAAACCTTCAACAATTTTTTTTTTTTTCAATTAATTAGAGCTTTTTTTTTTCTTCTTCCTTTCCTCCCTACTGGTGGTCTATTAAAATGGAAGAGCATGGCCATTAAGAACACATTAGATCCATAATAACAAGGAAATTGCATAAAAATGAGCCTCTCTTATCAAGTGCTCTTTGTTACTAATTTAGAAGGGTTTACGGTACAAAATTCTGAATCAATTTTCATGTCACACCTATAAGAACCCTCATTACATCTAGAAACAAACCTAGTCAAAATAACCACAACCAAAAAAAAAAAAAAAATGGTCCGATTTGCTAGTAAAAAACCAGAATCAAAAAGAGGACTAAAAATACCCAAAAACATTTTTAAAAGTTGTGAACTTCCCCACACAGATATAAACAACCAAACAGATCACAAATTCCACACAACAAACAAATAGAAATGCAAGAGATCATAAACCCAAAAAAAAGAGAGAGAGAGAGAGAGTGTGTGTGCCAAAAAAACATTGCAGAGATCAAAATCGAAATCTAAAACGAGATTGAGATCAAGCGTACCTGGAAGCCACAAGAAACGAGCAGTAGAATAGATTGACGATGAGAGAGAGGAAGGGGGAGATATGATGGGGTTCCAGTTCAAATGCGGATTAGAGAGAGGGAAAGATCGAGGGTTCAGAGTTTGAGATATGGGTGAGGAAGAGAGCGAGCCAGAGAGATATATAGAAAACAAACGTGCGACGTTTGCTCTCTCTCGCGTTGCCGAAGGTTACGTTTGTTCCTGAAGGTCGTAGGCTTAAAAAATTTAAAAAAAAAACATAAAAATGATGATAATGGGCTGGACTTTGTCTTTCTGGGCATGACACTGGTTGGGTTTATTTGGCACTGGCCTTTTTGAAACGGGACATTCGTTTGCAGCCATAGTGTTGACACTTTTGCACATCAAATTAGGACACGATGAGTCCATGGCAACACATGAGCTTCCCTGATTCAACATATGGATATCGTCGGAAGCAAAATGCTATCATTTAGGTGGCATTTGATTTAACTTTTTATTTTTTATTTTTTATTTTTTGTTTTATATTCTAAAAATTCTAAAATATGGTAATAAAAAAGTTATGTTTTCTTTATTTTGAGTTGAAAATATTTAAAATGATTTTTTACCATTTTTATTTTATGTATAAACTCATTTTTTATTTTTTTAAACAAAATTTGAAAACATAAGTAATCAAATGCGCTTTAAACTATTTTTCTTATTTTTAAAAATTTAGAATGAAAAATGAGTTCAAAACAGAAAATAAAAAATAAAAACTGAAAGCAAAAAATAGAAAAACAAACCAAATAAGGTCTTAATATCCCAAATTCATCTTTTCATTATTTTTAACTAAACACAATATATGCGTGATTTTTTTTCAACTAAAATATATATATTTTTAATTTCAAATAAATTTAAAATAAAAACTAATGATACACTTGTAAAATATTAAATAATTACAAATAACTTTTAAGTAAATAATTTGTAATTAAGTGAAATTTAAACTATAAAAAAAAAATATAAAGGTAGTGGATGGTTAAAAATGGCATTTAAGAAACACTAAAAAAGCAAAATTAAGTTTCCTTAATTAAATGATAGTTAATTAAAAAATTCTTTTGACCTATGTAAGACTTAGAGATGTAATTTATTTCTTTTTTACAAATTATTTATTCATTATCTCGCTTAAATATTTCAAACTTAAATGATTACACTTCTTACACAAACAAACTCCACTCTTATTTATATTCATTCATTTTTTTAATGGATAGTGTAGATTAATTTGACCCAACGATAAGAATTGTACCTCTATAATCGTCTATCAAAATATCTAAAATATTTATAATACTCAAGAGTTCTATAATTCTTTAAAATATTCGACAAATTTTTTATAAACTTCCCTAGATTCTAGAATATTATAGTTTATAATATTTATAATATTTTAAAATATTCCAGACACTTCTTAAAATTTTTCCTAATTTCTAAAATATTATAAAAAAAAAACTTATAGTATTCCGGTGACTTTTAAAAAATAGCAAACCATATTAAAAAATTTTGGAAAACCTAGAATACCCAAGACTATTTTAGGACATTTCAAATTACCGTAGTAAATCTGATCTAAAATGTCATAGGTAAATAATAAAAGAAAATAAAACTTGTTGTTTCATTTGAGATAGAAATTTTAAAGAGCAAATAATTATTTGTAAACATATTTAACAAGATGAAGCGAAAAGCGAGAGTGAAATGGAATATAAAAATTCTAGCAGTTTTTTTGCTATGAAAATATATTTTATTATTTCTTAAAAAATGATATTATTATGTTTTACCAAGTATATTTTTAAGAAAATATTCTCTAAAATTAAACATATTTTTTAGTTATTTTAGTATTTACAAAAAATACATAAACATATGTGTAAAATGACGAAATTAAATGCTTGCTTTTTGATTGTTTGTTTAAGAATAGAAACAAAAAGAAGGGAAATTAAAAGGAAAATAAATTTAAAAAAATGGGATTCCCTGATTTATATATTTTTTTTCTTTTTATTTGCTCCAAATCCAAAAGGCAAACATGAAAATCGAAGAAATTTTTATTTCTTTTAATTTATCTTCTCTCTAAATTATACTGACATAAGTATTTTTTATTTTAAAAATTTTCAACAAAAATAATTTTTATTTGCAAAAAATGGTCATAATTTTGGCTTTGTTTATTTCAAAATAAAATATTTTTTGAAAAATAATTTTTTCATAATTTTAAAAAATATTTTATAAAAATTATTTTTAAAAAATATTTACATGGTAATAAATAATGACTTTATCAAAAGAAAAATATTATTAAAAATTAAAATTTATCTTCAAGTGATCGCAATAATATTATTGAAACAAATTCACCCTAAAAAATGTCAATGGGTTTACATGCTTCTCATTTGTCTCCCTATTAAATACCCTTATCTCTTTACAAATTCACTTATCTTTTTTGTATTAGTTGCAGCTAAACAAAGTCAGCTCCTTACCTCTTCTGGAGTTGTTGCTAACAAGTCTCCTTTGCCCATCACCCCTATTTCTAATTACACGTGATTGGATTTTCTTCAGTACCATGCAATCGGCTATGACTACAATTATTGAACCATACTTGTCTCTGACATTATATAATCCATCTCAAGCTGCTGCTATAGTTAGTTCTGTCTTATTTTTGCCCAATTCCATCATCGCCAAGGTTTATGACCTTAACTTCGATCATGCCCAAGTGACTGTACCTCCCATCGCTTTAACTTCCTCTCTAATCATGGGTGCTGACGATGCTTGACCTCAAACTTTGACACATATATTGTTAGATGCAATACAAGCTCAAATTACGAGGGATTCTTACTATTGCTGCACACGTAAGTCCCATTGGCCTCTCCAACCACACCCAAGCACCTATTATCGCTACTCAACCTACTGAAGTGCTTGTTGGCACCACAAAGTCTCAATTTGTTGCAGACTAACTCATTACGACATCGTCTAGCGCTATAATTGATAGAGAGATTACTAGAACTTGAGGAGTTGTCAGCGATTAGCAGCTTAAATCTCCTATAAATATAAAAACATAGACTTTCCAATTGCTATTTTTATTTTTTAACTTTTTTCTCCACTCAAAATAGTATAAAATTGGAATTTTGAAATGCGAATGTCAAAATTATCTAATTTCTTGATGTGTAGTTTGGCTTCTGTTATGAGTTTTAGATTAATTGCTTCCATGTTAAATAAATTGGTTGCATTTTAGTGTTGATGTATATAGATATACATATACACATAATTACAAGTTTTTTATTGTTAAAGTCTATTTGTTTATTTGGCTTACACAATGATAAAATAACAAAATCAATTAGAATTTTGGTTAACTTTGACCTATTAGTTTAAAAATTAATCATATATTTTACGAAAATGAGTCATGATTAACAACTTTTTAAAATAAGAAAGATAATTATAATTATAAATTTTCAATGTTAAAAGATGAAGAGTGTAATTATCCAAATGTTTAGGAAAGATATATGTGATTTACCCATAATAACGATGAATTCATAAAAAATGATTGAAGAAAAAAGACACATAAAAACATGGAGAAGAATAAAACACGTGTCTTCTTGGTAGTTACCGTAGGATGAGACCCGAGGGCTAGAGGAATTGTCTCTCATCTAACATTTGAGGGTTTTGGGAGGTTGTAATGCAAAATGTATTGTAGCGACTGAAATATATAGATGAGGGTTAGGATTTAATCAAGATTTATTAATTTTACCAAATAACATTTATTAATTAAATCAACAACATCTATTATTTCAGCCAAACTTATCTTAATTAAATCTTAATCTTTTATTTCTACATTTCAGCCCCTAGAACCTCTCATTCGAGTTTTTTAATTTGTCATATTTTTTTCACTTGTTTTTTATTATATTTTAATTTAACTTATGGAGTGTTTGGAGAGTAAAAAAAAAAACAAAAAATGTAGTTTGGATATTTTTTTTGGCGTTTGACACACAACCATCAAATCACGTATTTTAGAAATAAATAGTGCCATTTTTAACTTTTGCATCACCTTATCAAAGAGAGAATCCATTTGAACGGTTTTTTTAGATCTGTTCATATGGTTTTATATCAGAATTTTTTAAAAATTGTGAAAAAAATTTTAAAATTTTTGAAAATTTATTGAGATTTGTAGAAATATTATCGGGAATTATAAAAAATTTATTAGGATTTGTAAAAATTTATTGGGATATGTATGTTAGAATTAATCAATATTTTAATTCCCATAATTAGTATCCTAATTAAAGTGGTCCATATAAGAATCCAAATTTGATAAGGATTTATTTAGAAAGTCAATATTGATAAAAGATTGTGAGTTAATTTCCTAGCCATATCCTACTTTGATAGATGGTAAAGATTAAATGACTAATTAGGATATTGGGTCATTTCTCTCCCTATAAATAGTGAATGAATTCCATCAATTCATACACATTAAAATTACAACACATTAGGGTTTATAGGGCAAGAGGGAGAAACCCTAATTTCCAATAGGGTTTTATTTTGTTGGAAGGGAAGATTCAAGAACAATAATTTTGAGATAAGCTTCCGCATTCAGATTTTCACAGCAATGGCTCAAGGTATGCGTTCTTGATTATATTTTGTAAGTAAGCAAAATTCGTGAATATCATGAAGATTAAGATCCTGAATATTTAATTAAATATTATGCACAAATTTAATTATAAACTAACAACATATATATATATATATAAGTTATGAGTCAAGTTTAAATTTGTGTACTAGGTAGCTATTTTGTTTTAGGTCACGCAAATATTAATTGTTATCATGTTTGTGTGGGTAAACTATTGGGAGATACTTGTTTGATGATTGGCTTTGAATCAGCATCTATACGTAGGCCAAGGGGTCATCATCTGTAAGCTATCTTGTTTGGATTTTGATTCTTTGATTCGTTACTTAAGCACTCACAATGCCGTATTGTATCTAGAAGACTAGCAGTGGTGCAAGGTACCATTAATGTTCCTTCTTGATCAATTGTTCTTCGATCTTACTTCTCTTTTTATGTATGACTTTTCTTTTTTGGGCTGTTCTCTTGGTTTCATCGACAGGAAAGAAAAAGAAAGCGCAGCAAAACATCAAAACCATCAAAATGTTGATGGCTGGCTATAGAGGCAGAATAGGTTGGGAAGTGTCATTTCAGAATGAGTTCTTTCTTATTAGTCATTCTTGCACTAACTAAAATAAATGTTATACATACTTTTAAAGATGAATGGGAAATTCCACTTGATTTGGCTATTTAGGAATGGAACCTGCTGGTTGAAAAGGACCAGAGACGTTCGTGTCCTCAGTGAAATCAGCCAAGGGTCAAATATTGGAACAACATTCTCAACCACTTCTCTATTTAATGATATTTATTATTTTACTTGATTTCTCGAAATATGGAAAAAGGTTAGTCCACTTTTTTCATGGCTGAGAGAAGTTGATTGGGATGGTCTAGCTGGCTTAATTGATATTCTCCACGTTAAAAAAAAATTAATAAGTATTATTTACTGTATATTTTTGTAGAAATTTTTATGCATGACTTTAAAAAGTATCGTACTAAGAAGAAAAAAATTAAATGTTTATAAGCTATCACAGTTTTTTTTTTTTTTTTTTTTATGTTAAATTTATGATGTCATCACAATATTTTGTAAAATTGGGTAATATATATGCACATAATTAGGTATGGAAGCTTGTAAGACAACTTTTATTTTGCAGAAATTAGGTCCAGGACTTTGGAAACTGGTCTCAATCTCAAAGATGATGCAGCTCATTTTGCACTTTCGGTTACAGTTTCATTATTAAACAATTCATTTGTTTGTTGTTTCTAGTGCATTGATCTTTGAAACCCTTGTGTTTTGCCGACCTCAAATTGGTGCTTACCCCAACTCATCAAATAGGTTACTGTTGAAGTTCCCAAGGTCTAACAGCTAGGAGCTTATGTTGACCATAAAAAGGGAAAACGTGTTTAATGTCAATGATTGAGAGTAAACAAATATATGAAACTGACATATTCAGATGCACCAGCAAAGCGAGCTTGATTGAACGTTGAAGGGACCACCTCTGCTGACTTTCTTCAATTATGCTTCACGGAATGGGAGATATATGCCATGAAGATGGATGAAAGATGACCTAACGATATTAGACAATGCATATATATACATACATAGATATATATATATAGCACCAAACAACTGTATGCAGAAGAGACACCGTTGATAAGATTCCATTACAATGACTTAATAATAAAGCTTCATCCGTTTTGACTACGTTTTCCACAATATATAACTGGTAAATTCAACTCAAGTAGGCATGCAATGGACGGTCGTCCATTTAAGGACTCCAAATCTTTCATTACGTCTTCTCCCGAGATTTTTCTTGGGTTGGAAGGATAAGGGACGGCCGTTTCATGTCAGAAACAGAAAAGGACTGCTAATAGAGAGACAAAAGACTCTTAAGACATTATTAGCGTTCATCAATCTTTCATCACTCAAACTCATTGATCTAGAAATTATTGGTGACGCAAAAGAAATAATTGAATTGGTTCCTCCCATTATAACGATATTTAATTTACACCGTTGTTGTCGTTATTTTTTTTTTTTTGGGTAATAAAGAAATCTTCCGAATCAATAGTCGGAATTTAAAATTTCAGGACTGAGTAAGACCCCGTAACTTACTCAGTCTAATAAGAGAGGGCTCACGTGAGTGGGAGTCAAATCTTCAACCTAGATAAATCATCAAAGTCTTAAGTGCTCCTCTCGTTCCACTGAACTAACCCTAGCATGTAATTTACACTGTTAACTTAACATACAAACACAACTAATATCACATATTACAAGAGAGATATTTTAGTGGCTGAAATGTTATAAATCAATATTCTTACTGTGTCATTTGAAGATCAGAATTATTAAATCATTTGAATCATTAAATCATTTAAAAAAAAATCAAATTAAATGAAGACCAATACATTGTTGAAGAAAATCAAAACTATTAATATGTGCGGCACTTCAACTCGTGAATTGTCAACCCCATAACCCATTGTAGGACTTTTATCTCAATACCGCTTAGGTAAGATGACAGCATGTATTTAATTTAGTTATTCCATAGTACTTTCAGTTCAAGTACTTTGTACAGTTTCCTTCATCTTCAACTTACTACTGCTACTTAAAAGTACATGAGCATATGAAGCGAAAAAAATAAAATAAGAAAATAAAAAGATGAGTTTTTCTTTTTTTTTTTGGGTATAATATTTGGGTGCAAGGAATGGCATAATTCTCCAAGAGGAAATAAAGGCGGACCAAAACTTTCGGTTTGTGGATTATCTGAAAGACGTGGCACTTACAAAGTACAAATCCTAAACAGTTTCATAACTTTAAAAATGCTCCCGCTTTCACAAAAACAAAATTCTCTACTTTGCGACTGTTTGGTTGGAGAATCTTGCTAACTAGTTTCCGAGGGCAAGTGGTACATTGAATAGATAGAAGCCAAATAAATTTCCATCCACAGCCGACAAACAAAATTTCAGAGTTAAAATCCTAACCCACTCTCAAGGAATTTAGAATCCTGAATTGTGCTTTTTAAATATCTTGAAAAAAAAAAAAATAATAATAGACCATTATGGAGAATCAACCCAACAAAAACAAGAGATATGTATGCAAAACCTAAAAGAACTTTTCAAGAAAAATCTTGAGTCTTTAATGCGATTTACTCAAAATTTCACTATTTTTAAAAGAGTTACCGAATACATGAAGGATTAGATACCACTCCATCGCCACTCCTCTCTTACTCACAAGGGTCGGCAATGCACCGACCGCATGCCTGTTTAAACAGCTTCATATGCTTAAAATGTAATCTTCAAATCGAGGTATGGCTCAAATAACGAAACTCGATTTAAAAACTTTAATATTACAAAACTTTTTTTTTTTTTTATATAAACATATATATGAAATATATATAAATATTTGAAAAATATTTTTTTTGCAAAAATGTTTTCCTAAAAATGATAAATAGCTAAAAATGTTAATGATTCAATACATAATTTTTTTGACTAAAAATGTAGACCCTCATAAAAATTATAAATGCCTATGAATTCCAACAATTTAGTACTTTAAAAACTTTTTTATAAAAAAATCTCATAAAAATTATAAATATCTAAAACTCTCAAATTTATTAAATTTTTTTTAACCAAATATATCCTCATAAAAATTATAAATACTTAGAAATTCCAATAATCTAATACATTGAAAAAATTACTACTACTATATAAAAGTATGCATACTTGAAAATCAAAAAATTTACTAATAAAAATAATAAATACATCATATAGAACATAATTTATTTGACCAAAAATATCCTCATAATAATTATAGATACCTAAGAATTTCAATAATTTAATACATTAAAAAATATTTTATGAACAAAAAGATTCTCGTAAAAATCATAAATACCTAAAAAAACTCCATTATGTATTACATAATTTTTGACCAAAAATGTCCTCATAAAAATCATAAATACTGAAGAATTCTAATAATTTAATACATTGAAAAAAATTTTCGACAAAAATGTCAAAATTATGAGTACTTAAAAAACTTAATAATTTAATGCACAATTTTTTTGACCAAAAATATCCTCATTAAAAAAAAACATAAATAGCTAAGAATTCCAATGGTTTAATACATTGAAAATTTTTTTGACAAAAATATCATCATAAAAATCATAAAAACAATCTATAAAACTTATAATTTAATACCTATTTTCTAACAAAACAAATCAACAAAATCATAAATACATAAAATTTCATGATTTAATACATATTAATATTACTATTTAATACGACGTCCATTAAAATAAGCTAATTACCTATTTTATTTTTTCATTATTTGAAAATTTAATTATTAGTGATTATCAAACTAACATTTATAATTTTCACTGAGATTTACAATTCAAAGTCAACGAATCCATCTCTATTGATTATCAAATTAAATCACATTCACTTGATAAATATAAAGTCAAATATATATATATATTATAAACTCAAATATATATATACACATTTGTGTGTGTTTATCAAACCCAAATATATATATATATATGCCTTATCATATATATTCATACTAATATAAGAAAACTTTTGAAGCTGTGTAATTTTTTAATTCTACAAATACTCTTCTTTACTTCTCCTAATTTTTCTTTCTAACTTCTTATCTTATAATAAATTTATAGAAATAAAAAAAATGAGAAAAGATAAAAAATTTTGAGAAGAAGGATTATTACCGCACACTATGTAGTGTGTGCTTTTACCCTAGCACGCGCATACATATAGACACAACACACACTAACACTGGTTAATCTAATAATATGACTTATCCTTTTTTCTTTCATTAATGGCAGCGTGTAATTGTGCCATCCCATTTCAGTTCACGTAAGAAAGTGTAATGTCATTATGAGATGAACGTCACATATGAAAGATCCAAATGGGTAGTGATGAACACAATAATGACATTGACTATTTTAAAAGGGAGATCGATCACTTATTGCATTTACACCTCTGCGTTTGAAAGCCCAGTTCAATGATGCTCCCTAATAATCTCAAGGCGCTAGAGGATACAAAGTCACCATACAAGTGGTGGTGGTGGTCCGGGAATTGCATGCCACGCAAAGTCTGCTTCAGATCGAATTGAGAACTTAGCATGCGGTGGGAACGTGGATGCATTAGAGGAAGAGCAAAAATTATTATTATGCTCATTTCACTGTCCATTTCTCTTCATGTCAACATGTGTAGAAGTATGGGCACAAAGCAACATTCCTTCCTTTATTTATATATATATATATAAGGCATGGAATACAAATTGGAAGTGTACGTATATGTATATTGTCTAGCTAAGGCAAATATAGCCCCCATTGCATGGGAATGCACTTTTTATTCATCATGTTTGTCATTCATAATAATGATAAAAAAGAAAAAAAGAAATTGCTAGCCATACTCTTAAAATTCTTAAATTAGTTTTATTTTTTAAATTTTGTTTTCAATTACCTCCTTTGGCTAGCCAAGTTGGAACTCTCATTGATTAGTTTCCTATTTGTGGTGGACTAAAACTTATCCAAGAGAATCGGTTCTTTCTTTCATTTTTTTTTTTAATTTTTATTTTTTAACAAAAAAATTAATAAAATAAATAAATAAATAAATTCCCTTCATGTTTGGGAAGAATAATCAGTTATTGAATTTTTAATTTCTTCCTTTGTGAAAGATCTGATTGCATTGTCATCAAAAGGGAGGAAATATCATACTTTTACTTTCCACTAAGCCAAAAGAAGATGCTAGAGCATCCCAAAAATAAGGTAAAAAAAAAAATTGATTATGTGATTGCGTGGGCCAATAACTACCATTCACAATTAAGGTCGGAATCAATTCACAAAAATGCTGGTACTTTAATTTTTTTCAGTGATTAATTATTATTATTATATATAGATATATATCTATATCTATTATGCATATGCATGAAATACACATGTAAGTCAATTTTATAACTAAACCATTAGAGATCTATGTAATCTGGCCTGTTCAGAAATGGACTGTGTACACTAGACAATATTAGAATCTTCAGAGCAAGTTTTGCCATATTTGGGTTAAGGGAAATAGGTCATTAATAAGTCACCTCCTCGTGATAGAGTAGGCTAATGTCATACCTCCAACCTTGGTTTTGAACAGGGCAGACCCAACTTCTCTTTTTTGTGATGTTTGACACACTAAAAAATTATTAATTTTTTTTAATATATTTTAATCAAACTTCGTTATATATCACTTTTACAGCAACGAACGTTTTCTTATATATATATATATAATTATGATGAGAATACTTTTACAATAAAAATATTAAAAATAACTAAAAAATATAATAAAATTTGCAAAAATAATTTTAAAGAAATTAAAATTAGTAGGTTCAATTGCCCTCACAAGTATGCTATGAGTCTGTCCCTGACTTTGCAAAATTAGAGTTTCATTACATACATGGTTAAGTTAGGTCATCATCGTTATAAGAGTGCTTAGTTTGGTGAAACAGAATAAGTCAGTCTACTTATTTTTTAGTCTGCTTTTATTATATAAGATTAATTGTTTTTAATAAAGTTTAATTTATTTTTTTATCTTTGGAGTAAACTATTACATTTAAAAAAGAAATATTAAAAAAAATTCTCCTACAATGAAATCAGCATGCCTGTGCTTGTATTTTCTTAATTTTGGGTAATTTTTATTATTTTTTTAAATATGAAAAACATGTCTAAAAAAGTACTAGGTTGAGAGGGAGGAATAAAATTGTAGTTTATCTTCCTTTGGACATGCTTTAAGAGAATATTAATCTTAGTTAGTTCTAATTTTCTCTAAGAAAATCATATAACTTACAATAGTGTCCACTTTTCAAAAATTTAATTAGTGCTTGATATTTCTAATTAGATTTATGTAATAGGGAATTTACCTTTTTGCATGCGCGCGTTAGTTATTGTTTCATGACTATGGCGCAAGTTACCATGGTGTGAGTTTTTATTTTATAGTTGTCAACAAACTCTAATTTGACTTACCAAAAAAAACAAACTCCAATTTGGTACATTTAATACTTTGATTTACACTGAATTAGGTCTCAACAACTACTTGCTCAGTGTATTTAGGTGACAATTTGAACTCTCATTTTTATTATTTTTTTTTCAAAAGTTATAGTTTCAAAATTAATGAAAACTATAAAAAATAATTAAAATTATAATTTTTATAATAAGATCTAAGAATCCAAATGAGCTACTAATTTTCAATAAACTACTTCTTTTCCAATTATAGCATTTTCCAATTTTCAAAATCTAAACATTTATTGATGTTTTCGATATTTTAACTTCAAATATTAATTCATTATTATAGGATATATTGGAGGTGAGTTAGAGTATTCAGATTAATTTATATATCTCTTAATTAATCTCTGAGACCCAACAACTAAATAAAACCTTTAGGCTATGTTTTGGTGGCAGACTTTTTAGTAAAATTCTACCAAAAGTTACTCTTTTGGTATTTAATAGAAACAATAAAAATTGTCACTTTTTTACTCTGTTACAGTAATTTTTCAACTGAAAAGTTACTAAAAATTATTAAAAATTACTAAAAAATATCAAAAGTTGTTAAAAATTTTACTAAATACTCAAAATTTGTAAAAAATTATTAAAAATTATTAAAAATTACTAAAAATTATAACTTATTTCACCAAACATACTAAAAGTTATAATTATCAAAAGTTACTAAAAATTATACATCTAAATGCCCCCTTACTCACTTTGAAAAAGCTCGAATAAATGTCTATAACAAATTTAAAATCTTACAAGTTAAATTAATATCAGGTTAATAACAATTAGATATTTGATAAAATGTCTAATCCAATCTGAATAATTCTTTTTATTTTTCACTTGTGAATTTAACTAGTTTCAAACCAATTCAACCAACATATAGATGAACAATTCAAATTTTTCTTAATTAATTGTCAATTAAATTTGTTAAGCATTTCGTAAATTAAATGGTAAATGCGAGAGTTTATCCACGGCAATTACTACCTCGCACAGTGTTCCCGAAGCAGAGAAGCGCCCATAGAAGGCGCAAGGAAAATGGAGGAGTCCACAGAAACTGCAAGTCTGCAACTGCCAACTATCACGAGCCCCCGTGGCCTTTGCATTAATCGCCATATTAACTGTGACCCCTTACCTCTTTTATTTTCAATTCCCCACATTTATATTATACATACAGTCAATATCAGTCCTCTGCTGGTTGTTGCAGAGCAGATCCCACATATAGGATTTGTGTAAATCATATGCTGTTTGAACAGTTGCCGCGATTGTCGTCGGTATAATTTTTATAATAAAAACAGAATTCTCTTTTATAATGAGAGATTATTTAAAAATAAAATTAATATTGTACATCTTTAGTGAAGAAAGTTGGGAAGAGGTAAATGAAGGAGGTGTTGATTGGCTTAAAAAAACATAATAAAAGTATAAAAATTTAGTATAAAAGTGATATATAATGAAATTTGATTGAAAAAATAAAGAAAATGATAAAAATTATTAAATTTTAAATTGATTTTGGTTAATTAAATACTCAACAGTCTGAGGAAAAGTTAAAAAAAGATATATATGTGTGTGTATAATTATTCTTTTTACTGTTTGGTTATACAATGGAAGTCAAAAAGAACGCCAAGAGATTATACTTTTTCCATTTATTTAAAGAAAGAAAAAGAAGAGTGATAACCTAAACAAATATAAGAGTAAAATGCATATTCCCCCTGTAGAGACCGAGAGTACCTAAGATAATGCAATTTATGGGAATTTATATATTTATATTCTATATTATAAATTCAATCAATTGACGAGACATTTGTATATGTGTCACGAGTTACCTGATTTGAATTATCGTGCCTATAGATTCAATCAGTTGACGAGACATTTGTATATGTGTTACGAGTTACCTGTTTCGGATTATCGTGCCTATAGGTACGGGTGATTACTAGTATATATTATTATATATATAAATTCAATCAGTTAACGAGACATTTGTATATGTGTCACGGGTTACCCGCTTCTGGTTATCGTACCTACAGGCACGGGTGATTACTAGTATGGTGACGTTTGGAGTTGTAAAAAATAAAAAATTAATGTTTCGGGTTTTGTGTAGTGAATATAAAATTGTATAAAATTTAAAAAGTTAGTATCTCATTTTTTGTGTTGTGAGTAGAAAGATAATATTTTATAATCTTGTAATTCGTATTTGTAGAAATTTGTAAAGATTTGTAGAGATTTGTAGAATTTTATTTTATTTTTTTGAATGCCAAACGCACCCTATATATGTAGAACCAGTAAAAGTAGTAGACAAATCAAACTAAGTTGGTATTTAATTTGTATTTGTATTTTTTATTTTTTAATTTTTGATTTTAATTTTCAGATTTATACTTTAAGAATATTAAAAACGCATTTCGTTTGATATTTTTTATTTTTTGTATTTTAAAATTTTCTTTGTTTTAAATTAAAAATACTCAATTTAATCATTTTACATTTCATGTACAAACTCAGTTTTTATTTTTTAAAATAAATTTTTAAAATATGAGTGATTAAATAAAATTTAAGATGTTTTTTTTTTTATTTTGAAAAATGTAAATTAAAAAATTAGTTTAAAACAAATATAGCAGATGAATATTCTAGGCTCTGCAAATAAGATATCGTAGACTAAAAACAGGAAGAGAGAGAAAGGTGTAAACGTTTTCCAACAAACAGAGACCACGAGGCTGCCCTTTTGCAGTTTCACGGTTTGGGGAAATCATATAATTGTGTCAAACTTATATACAGAAATTGAGCAGACAACGACTTGTCGCCGGCCAACAGATAAGAACAAAAACAAAGAGCACCTGCTCTTAGACGATTGTTTTGACTAATAAAACCAATTAGGGAATATTTTACATTTTTGGTCACATAATTGTGGTTCAGGATTAGTTATTCTCATACATAACCCTTTTCATGGAGGATTTGCGTGATTTAACCACATCAAACACCGAAAAGGAGAGCATGCGCACGGTGAGAATGCAGCTAGCTAGAAACCTATCATGGGCATGTACTAAATTTACACCTGCAATAATAGAAGATCAATGGAAAGGATCTATGCTAAACAATAAAGTAGTGTGCGTTTAATTCCTACAAGAGTCAACTTCAGTTATCCATTGTAATCAAGATTGTCACCCATCCAAGCATGCAAACAGATCACGACCGAGCAGTCTAGAATTTGAAGTTTTGGAGTTTATTTGGGTTAAATAAAAATTTAAAAATAAAATAAATTAAACCATAAAAATTTAAATTGAACATACGTTTAACGAAAAGTTTAAAGACAAAATAGAATAAGTTATCAAAATTTAAAGTAAATTAAATTTTAAAAAAATATATTTTTAAATTAAATTATCTGAATTATAGTCAGAACAATTCATACATACGTTCATTTATAAAACAAACCAAAATATATTTCTCACATTATAAAAAAGAACGTTGAACACGTAAAATTAAGTTTATTATCACTATAATTGTATAACTCTAATTGGTGATGTGTAAAAATGTTATAGTAAAATTGGTGGACATTAATAATAACAGACGCAGACGCGATTGTAATCAGCATGACTTTATCATCAATATCAGAATTAATTTGTAATTAGAAAAAAGGCCTTTGGATTCAATCCACGCATCCTAATAGAACCGTGGTTCATGTATCAAGCCCGCCAACCGACCACAATTAGAAGAACATACGTAGCATTCTCCGTAATGGGTTGGTCTCTTAACTTATAATCAACTTACACATAAGCCTAAGTTGACAAAAATATATAATTAGCCATCTCTCTTTTTCTCTCTCACTCTCTCTCTCTCACACCTTTTTACTTTTTTGCAGTCGGACTTGACCAAATATTCAATGTACCGCGGCCTGCTTTCTCCTTTTGGGGTGTTTCTGTTCTGATTGTGAATGTGAACTTCACTAAAATTTCTTCTCAGAAAGAGGGACAGATGGTCTAATTTATGGTCCCTCAAAGCTAGGAGATGACCCGTATTCATCACGGTATTCCCGTTAGAGGATAAATAATTATTTCTAAAACTTGCTTAAAGTTAGGCTTCTTAACGAGTGTGCTTGGATTTAATTTAATTTAATTATAGGTATATATATATATACGTCACACGAGAAAACATCCCCAAGGCACAGACTATAAAATTTATTATTGTTTTGGTGATGCATAATTAAATCAGAGTGGGGCCCAATTTATTCCATAACCGAAAATAATAATCTATAAAAAAAAAAAAAATTGGAAATTGATGTCCCATGGAAAGAATCAATACATATAATATATATATATATTCTTTTTAGTTTCTAGAATCACTTGAAGGGCTGTCCTTCGGCAGTTGAAAGAAACACGTCACCTCTCGGTCTTCTCTTTAGACCGAGACTGTTGTTTTTGGCAATTAGGCCAGCCGATCTTGGCACATGCCCATAATGGACTCACTGAGTTTCAAGTGACGCAAAAAATATGTCATGCCACATGGTAATTCTAATCCATTAAATAATTTTTGTGAAGCTAAAATTAAGTTTTGCAATCAAGGTATTTAGTTTGTTAAATAAAATTAAAAATTAGTGTAAAAATAATAAGTAGTGAAATTTTATTAAAAAATAAATAAAAATAAAATTTTTTTATATTTTTAAGGATTCGAATCCCTCTAATTAAGACAGAAAGTTAAAATAAAAACTTTAAAAAATAATAATAAGGCTTAAGAAGGTGCGCGACATTATAACCTGTGCTTGGTTGAGAGAATTGAACGTTATTGTATTGTCTGGATCAAATCATTTTGCATTTGATTTTAGAGAATGAAAGTGGATTAATTATTCATTTTCAAATGGTGGCCCCTAAAATCGGAGTTTGTATTGTTCTATATCCAATATTTATATGATTATTTTTCCTCTAAATTTAATGGTAAAAGTTATTAGATTTCCAATTTTTTTTTCCAAATTATATCTTTTATAATATTTCGTATCCCATCAAGTAAATACTAAAAAATAATTTATATAAAAAAATTAAAAATAAAAATTAATCTCACATTATTGTCAAATTGCATTAATTTTTTATTCATTAAATTTTGTCCCTCAATCAAAACATAAATATACATAATTTTTTTTGAAAACTAAAAAATATATATACCTTAATAGGATAATTTAATATACAGCATTGTTAGTATGTAAAGAGCTAAATTTGTTCAATTTTTAATTTTATTTTTCTTTATCGAAAGATTAGTTTTATGTTTTGAACCATAATGTTAATGTTACAATGTTACATAGATACAAAATATATATTAGTAAAAGGAGCACGTGCACAACTAATTTAATAAATATATTTAATTTAAAACATAGATAAATAAGTTATAATTATAAATTTTTTAACAATTAATAATTGTAAAAATGTATTAAATTTAAGTGTCATATGCAAATTTGTACAGTAATAATAAAAAAATAAAAAAAATTAGGTGATGATTTTACTTAAAAAAAAGGTGTGATTTTTTATTTTTTTTTAAATAATACTGTCAAGGATAATGTGCTAGTGACATTTATCAATTTATTCAATTTATAAATTTTATTTATTCTTGTTAATTTTGAAACACTGTTTTCTTAAATTTAAATTACTTTTTAAATTTAAAAGTTAATAAATACAACACTATATTCACAAAAAAAAAGTTTATTATATTAAAAATATGCAAATTTAGAAAAAATACATTATATCTATATAATAATTTTGCTTATCTAATTTGATATTTGTATACGTGTCAATTGTCCACAACTCTGGGTGGGGACCCTCTATCAGCTCTGGCCGGTGATTATAGGCATGGGTGATTACTAGTAAATAACTAAAATAGGTTACAAAATTTTTCGATCGCAATTAGTAATTAAATACACGAAAATCAAATTATAATAGTTTAAAATTTATATACAATTGAGAAATTTTTTTGAAGTTCTTATTTTTCATTAAACAATAATAAAAAAATTAGAACCTTTTTTAATCTTAGTATTTTTATCTTGAAAGTAAGAAAAAATAATCAAATATTGTTAAAATTGAATCATTTATAATGAAATATTGTAATAAAGTGAAATGGAGGAACGTAGCCAAATTACATATTTACGATTCAAAATAAAAAATGTAAATAATCTATTAAAAATTAGTATCTATTTGGAGTAACTAAACCTTTTAATTACTCAAACCATAGCGTTATCAAGTACACAAGCTATGTTATTAAACTTTCAATTCAAGAATAAAATTGAAAAATTAAAAATAAACTTGCAAAAGGTTAAAAGATATACAATTTTTTAAAATATTGAATAACTTAACTGAAATGTTGTACAAAAGAATTTTTATAAGAGGATGAGAGATTTTCAAATAAGAAGTTAGAAAGTTTTAGAATATAACTAAATTTATTTAAAAAGTGAAGGCTGTTATCGTCTTAAAAAAAAAAATTTCCGCACTTTTTTTTTTTTTTTCTAGTGGTGTAGATGTTTGGGAATTGTGTTTCTCAATCGTGACTAGCTATCCACCAAGCATAGCACTACTCGTTGCTTTATTTGCTCTCATTTTCCGTTAACTGTATTAAGTGGCCAGAGTGACAAAAACAATGATGAGAAATCTCATTCTCTTAGTGCATGTTTGTTTATCGGACAGAGGAAGGGGGTTGGTTTTGTTATCCGTGGACCCTATCTTATGGTTGTGTTTGGATTGCAATTCGGTCTTGCCGAACAAGGCTTGATCGGGCAAGAAATCTGACTTTTGGCCGGAGAAGAAATCCCACGGGATGGTAGAATAATTAATTCTTCATCTCTAGATTTAGTTCCCACCAAGATCTAAAGGTTCAAAATTATTTTCTTTCACATCACATATCAAATCATATTTTTTATCTCACTTTATATCCCACTAACCAAACACCAAAAAAAATAATTTCACATAAAAAATAATCTCATCTTTTATCCAATCCTACATATTATTTCTATGGGTTCCACGGTATTATTTATTCCCTATCATCCAATCCCTCAAAACAAACAAAACTTTATTGTAATCAAATTTTTCAGGGCTGTCATCATTTGACAATATTTAAATTTTATGATAAGGTCCTTATTAAATAAATTAATTAAAAGATTATAGTGAAACTATTTTCTTGAAATAATGCTACTCCATACCTAATTTGCTCTCCTTCTTGAAATAATGCCATTCCATACCTAATTTTCTCAGCTTCTCTCTCAACCATGAATGTCAATGAGAATTTTTTATTTTTATTTCTTGGTAGTTTTTACTATTGTTTATCTTCGTGACACTTTTTCAGCTGTAATTAAGATAAAAAAAGGCAACATTTCAAAAATCTTTGAAAAACGTAAAATGAGCAATTTAAATAGGAACATTTAACATTAATGGTTGAGCAAATGACTTTTTTTTTTTTTTTTCTTAAGCAAGAGAATTTATGTTAATGGAAGAATGAATTACATAGGGGCATTCTCCCGACACAAATGACATATTTGTTTGGCCAATAAAATAAGAAAATCAAACATGTTAAATCCATGGTTAATTTTGTTATTGTGAAATTTAACATAATTCAAATCAATTTTAATTTTGTATTTTGTGAGTTTTTAAGTTGTGATTTAAGTTGTGATTAAATAATAGAGAATAATAATTTTTTTAAATTTTTGTTAATTTTTTTTTAAATGTACAAAAAAAAAAAACACAAAATTGTGATTTAGGTTCTAATTAAATAAAACAAAATAATCATTTTGATTTTGCATTTTAGTATATTTATTATTCTTATGTTAATCTTTCATTCCTTCTGAGTAATGATCTATTCTTTATTTTTATTTTTTATTTTTTTGGTATTTCTATTACTCTTATATTCCTCAATACATGTTGCGACCTATTATCCTTTTATGATAATAATAGATCTTCTTATATTTGTAAGAATATTTATTGTATTTTCATATATTTTTATCCATGTTGTGTATATCAACAATTATCTTTTTCAATTTCTTCCTATACTAAACATTAAAGAGATATATTTAAAATTTTAAAGCAAAAGAAGATCAATATGCAAAAGTGACATAACTTATTATCCTTATTTGATAACAATAAATTTCATATACCCTTATCCACGTGTACCGTTATCCATATTGTAAATATTCTTATTTGAAAAATAATTATCTCTTCAATTTCCTTTTATATTAAACATTAAAGCGATACATTTAAAATTTAAATTTTAAGCCGGTTAAAGAGAAGATGATAAGAAGAGAGAGAGAAAGAAAAAAAAGATGATAAGAAGGAAAAAAAATGATTAGAGGATAAAAAGAAAAAATAAAAGAAAAAGAGGGAAGACGGAAAGAAAAAATCAAAATAATGAATAATAGATATATACATACTGAAATATAAATTTTATTACATGAGGATAAGAATGAAATTATGAATAAGATAAAAAAAAAAAAAAAAAAAAAAAAAAAAAAAAAAAAAAAAAAA
>JAVXUM010000037.1:33001274-33011932 GCA_035590655.1 Pouteria glomerata
TTATATTTTTTGGTTTTTATTTTCTGCTTTTTTTAACTAATATTGTGTTTGGAAATATAATTTTGATTATAGTAATTAATTTTTAGTTTTATTAGTTCTTTAAAAATTAATTGAATTTAATAAAATATATTTCATATTAATTAGAATAAATTAAATCAATTAATTTAATTAATGATTAACTTTATTAAATTAAATTATTATAATTAAATTATTACAATTAGATTGAATATAATTTAATTAAATAAAAATAAAATATATTGAATATAATTTAATTATATTGTTTATTAAAATGATATAATAAAATATATTTTATATTAATTTAATTAACTAAATTGGATTAATTTTAGCTTATTTGAATTTTAACTTGACTTGATAAATAAACTTACAATTACTTGTAAAGAATTTGATTAAATTAAAATAAAGTTATTCTAGTCCAAATAAATAACATCTTATAAACAAATATTATTAAATTATTATAAATATATTATTATCGAATCAGCTTGTATATTTTGGAATTAAATATTTTTAAGTTAAAATGCAAACTCAATTTTAAAACAAGTCAGAATACAACTCGATTTGAACTTGCTTTTGCTTTTGACACCAATCACGCCTGACCGGAGCTTTTTTCGACCCAGCTCAAGCAGCTCTGGCTTTGGAGAGCTCGCTGGTGAATTGAATTCGTTGCTGACGTGGAATAACGACACGCAATGCCTAACGTCCTCTGTGCCATTACTCACCCACTCTTCTTCTGTACCCACCGGTTCCAAAGTCCCATTTCCTTACCATTCGTTCACCAAAACAAACTTCTTTTGAATAATTTATTTATTTATTTTTTTCTGGGATTTCAATTCTGTCCCATTATTTCTCTCGGAATCCCTCTTTCCGGCCAATGGATTGCTCAGAATCGGAAGAATTCTCGGAAAATGCCTACAAACTCCTCTTCAGAGTGATCAGAATGATACCCATTTCGCATTATGCGTTGGGTCTTTTGTTTTTTGTGATTATTTTCGTGTACAATTTCTTGGAGTGCCATTTCATGGAAGATCTGTTCACTGGATTCAAGGGAAGTCCGGTGTCGCTGACTTATAATTCGTGCTCAGAGATTTACGAAGGTGTCGTCTCCAAGTGCCGAATTCTTCATGGAAGGTATATATAATTTTTTAACTCTTTTTTTTTTTTTTTCTTTTATTTCCTTTTCTTTTGGTGATTTATATAGCATTGGGTTGGTGCAGAATTTGAATTTCCTCAATTTCCATTGTTGGGATTTTCGATTTTAAGGGTATTTACTAGTTAGCTATATGTATACGCATTATTTTTGGTGATTTTCTGTGGATTTGTTTTGTTGGGACTTGAAATGTGTAGGTATTTGGCGACGCCGTGGCTTTCGAGTCCTCATATTCAGACTACTTTCTTGAATTTCTTCGGGAGGCCTCCTGCTGTTAGCTACAGAAGGTGAGGGTTGCGTTTTCTGGTCAAGAATATATGTTTTTGATTGTTAACAATTTTACTGGAATTGTACTTTTGCATGTGGTTCTTCAAAAATGTGAAATTGTAGTGTCTCAAAACAGCTCTATCCAGTATGAAAGCAAGAGGAGTCCAGGCGAGTTTGGGTTATGCTAAAATAGAAAATGGAAAAAGAGGGGGAAAATAACTGTAGTAGCAGAAACTGTGTGAAAAGTAAGCATTTTTAGTGCTGTTTAGCTATTTTGCTTTATAGTAGGTAATCCATAGATGCTGTAGGAGATTGGAAAAGTGCATGAAGATTTGACATGGATCATGTCAGTTTGCTTGCAACATACTTTGGTCTGTAATATTATTGTGGCAGGAAAAAGTTGGATACAAGCCTACAATTTTGTGAACGGAATAATTTAGCCCTTGTTTGAGAGGGGGTGAATGGAAGTGAAAGGAAATAAATAAAAGGACATGGAAAGATTTACGTTGTTTGGGAGGAGGTAATGGGAGGAAATGGAAGTAAATGGAGGTGACTCATCTACCTTCATTTACCTTCGTTAACCAACTTTCTGTTACACTAATTTGGGAGGGAATGGGTGTAAAAGAAATTTTAAAATTGTGATTTCTCTACTTTCACAAATGTGCATCATAAATAAATAATTTTAAAGAGTATAATAGTATTTTTAACAATATTCTTTATCCTACCCTCCATTCCCCTTTCCATGTCTCCTAAACAAATAAAAAATTATTAAGCTCCATTCCCCTCTTTTCCTCTTCCCTTCTCTCTTATTTACTTTACTTCCCTTCCCCTCCCGTCCTGCCCCATTCCCACAAACAAAGGCTTAGAGTCAAGGTTTAGAATACTAGGACTAAGGTGTACAAGGATAAAGTGACTAATGGAATGTAAAGTGCTTTTTTTAGCTTGAGAGGAGTAGGATTTTTAGAAAGCAATATAACTCAAGCTTTGCTTTTGCTAATATTGAATAAAGAGAGGTAGCAAGATGGGTGATTGTCATTGTAAAAAGTAGAAATCAGGCATGGAATCAGTTGAGGACCCAATGAGATGAAGTTAATAAATTGGGTTAAGTTGTGCTGACATGGGGTGTCTAATTTGCTTTCCAGAAGATGTTACTGAAAATAGTAAGGCCAAAAGTAGTTGACTATTTGTCCTGTTGCTGGGAGGAGTGGCTTTTGGTTTGTAATCAATTGAAGCCATGGCCTGGATATAAATGACAGTATGGTTAACAAACCGGTTTTTCTGTTTCGTGAATTCTAGTGAAAATAAAGTAACACATGTACAAATGCCTTGTTTTCTCCTCATCAAATTTGCTAATAGGTTTTCTAATTTTTGTATATACTGTCTGTATTGAACTCTGTAACAACAAAATAAGTTGTCAAATTACATCATTTGCATTCCATGAGGAAAATACCATGTTTGAAGTTATAAAGCAAGAGATGGAAGGCAAAAAGGTCGTTATACTCACAGAAGCTACCATGGGGAATGAATTCAACTAATTAAAATTATATACCGGTGTTCTTATCTTGTTTAGAGCTCTTGTTCTTGACATATTTAGGAGGAACCTGCTCCAAGATTTGTAATATGGGCTATTTAGGGGGCTACTTTATTTGGAATCAAAACAAATGTTATTCATTAATTTGCTTGCTTTACATTTTTTTCTACATTTATTTATTGGTTTTGACATCTCTAGAACAACTTGCCTTTTAAAATGTTTAAACAGCTTCCTTAATCTACATTACTTTCTCATGTCAGTTGTAAATGACACAGTTCTTATGTATTTTAGTGGGCTCCTTTATTTGGCTTCAAAATAAATGTTATGCATTGCTATGTTTGATATACATTTTTTTTTTGGTCCATTTATTGGATTTGAAATCTTCAGAACAACTGCTTTGTCAAGAATTTTAAACAGCAGCCATAGTCTTTGGGATGTAACCCAAGCTTCTCATCTCATAAATGTTTGTGTGTTGTGTCAGACAGTTATTTCATGCATCTGATGGTGGAACTATTGCTTTGGATTGGCTATTGAGTACTGATGGTAATGTAAAACAATGACATCGGTTACAGCTCTGTAGACACTGACACTTGCAAATGATTCATATCACACACTTTAGATATGGGACTAGCATAATAATAACTGATCTGGTTCTCGATTTTGTTGCACCATTGATCACTTTTTTAGATTTTAAATGTATGGGCCTGTCATGATGAACAGATTTTGTGGAACTGTTCCATGCTATAATTGCTATTGTTCAAAAGCTTATTGACCATGTGAGATTGCATTTTGTGGTTTTCTTTAATATAATCTATTTGCTAATTTTTCATCATGAAGCCTGCTTGATAAACTCATTCGTCATTTAATGTGTTTGGTTTTATTTTCTATGTAGTTCTTTTAGTATTTATGTTGAACTCTGTGGTGAATGGCCATATATTTTATGCTCGTGGATAGAAAATGGTAGTAGAGCTGTACTTCAGAGTCTATTATTGTTGATAATTTAGCTTCTGGTCCTGATCCATGTCCAGCCAATATATCCTTCAGTTCTTTCTTTTTTTCTTCTTGTTTCTTGTTTTGTTTTGCTCCTTCATGTGAATAGTTACTTGTAAGTTTTACCTTATGGATCAAAATTATGATATTTATAAATTCATAACAACAATTGTTCTTGGCATTATACATTCATGCACATATATATGGCATTCTTTATATCCAATTTTGTCAGAATTTGTTCTATTAATTTTGTATGCAGCTTGTGGTGTTACTATTGCTAGTGGCATGACCTCATGGTGACCCGTTCGAGAGCATGTCTTTTGTAATTTTTTTGATCTCCCATAGATATATTTGGTATGTTGCAGTAATGCGCACGTATACTGGAATCTGAATGTATTAATTATGTTTCTTCTGCGAGAAGTCCAGTTTCCAATTTTGAATGAGTATGCACATGTGCATGTTGATGATTGATAATTTCAACTATGATGTGCTTGTATTTTGGGCGACGTGTTTCTAATGGATAACTGGTGTAGTTAATCTTGAATAACCCATGGATCTATTTATCATATAGTTTCAGGAGATGCTATATGCAGGAATAGTTCTATTTCTAAAGATGACACAACCCCAATTATGGTAGTGATACCTGGCTTAACAAGTGATTCTGCTTCTGCTGTAAGTTCTGTAACCATCATGACTATTATTTGAAGTGCTTTCTGATGTCACTTTAGTGTTTCTAAGAATACAAATCAAAATTTTTTATTTTATCTTAATTGAGTAAGTATCCTTTCATTGACTTGGTCACATTTATCGTTTAACTTTGCTAAGTGTTTCACTGGGTTACTGAGAAATTAGACCTAGAAATCTTCATGAGGTCTCACAACCTCAACAAATGAAGTCTTAGAATCTCAATTTAATATTTTCTTCTGCTGATCTGACAGTATTTATTTGACTGAGTAGCTTTCCTTGGCTTGGTATCCATTATGGTTTGAAATTGACAAAATTTTTATAACAGGAACAAAACAGAGCGAAAACACTCCTTTTTTTTGTTTACGTTTTCAATTTTTTGGAGAGAAAAAAATAAAAATAGGTTTAATAAACATGTTTTTGTTAGTTTTCAAAAATTTGTAAACATAAACTGAAAAATAGTAAACATAAATGTTACCAAATGGGGCCTTGGTGTTTCATTTGGTTATTGAGAACTAAGATCCAGAAATCTTCACTGAGGTCTCACAACTTCTATTGATGAAGTCTTTGAATCTCAATTTAGGCACCGTTTGGTGTGCCAAAAAACACGAAAAAGCTCAAAAAATCTCTAAAAGGTATTCACTTTTTATCTTACTGCATGAATTACGAATCCATAACTTATCTCACTTTTTATCACTCCAAACGCACCCTTAGTATTTCTTCTGCTACAGTTGATTGTGCTGTCAGATCAGTTGTATGCATATTGACAATAGCTGCAACTTGGCCTGTCGTGGTAACCAATGAAAGGAAGAAAAGATTATATTTTTGTGCTTAATAGTTATGAGTTGGAGTGATTAAATGGCCCCTGCTAATGATTTAGCACCCAATTTTGTTTTTGCATTTTTGTCACCTTGTGGCTTTTTCTTACACATGAGATTATCATCTTAGTTCATTTCTTTTTACAAAATTGTAGTACCTAAAGCATCTTGCATTCAATACGGCAAAACAAGGATGGAATGTCGTTGTTAGCAACCACAGAGGATTGGGTGGGATTTCCGTCACTGTAAGTCTTTTATGAGTTATAGTTTTTACGCACCTACAGTTTGAGATAATTTAATATTATAGGTTATTTTCATTAACATGCTGTCTTTCTCAAGGGTAAACATACATTGCTGTTGTGACAGTCTAATTGCAATTTGGGGTTTATGCTCACAGTCATAGCCACCGGTATTAGAACGATAAAGTGGAGCTACTATAGCACTAAAACACAAGTCAATTGGAGTAGAAAGGCTAGTAGGGTAGTGGTGCTCTCTCTCTCATGCCCTAACCAATTGTCTTCTTGGTTGTGAGGTCTTGAAATGCACAAGAAGAGGGAGATTCGGGAGCATACAGATCAGACATGTCTAGCTTAGACAACGTCTCTTGGAAGGAAGAATGAGCCAAAGGCATAATAAGCATATCACCCAACTGGTAATAGATAGAACATAAGGAGTAAAAATATCCTTTTCAGCAATAAGTTGCAGATAAAATGACAACTCACCTCAATATGTTTAGTAGGCTCATGGAATACTGGGTAACTACCAGCTAGGCTCATAAAGCTCAAAATCCTAGAGAAATGGTTTAACATAATTGTGGAAATTTTGATGTTGCTAGTTTTACCTTAAAATTAGTGTGCTTCTTATCTTACAACTATTTATGCAGTCTGATAGCTTTTACAATGCTGGATGGACCGAGGATGCAAGGGATGTTATTCATTATCTCCATGGTGAATTTGCAAAGGCTCCCCTATTTGTTGTTGGGACTAGCATTGGTGCTAACATTCTGGTAGGTGGACTGGTGAATCGTCACTCAGCAGAACCCCTTATGTACAAACCTGACAATATATATTTCCAATAATTTTATTTTTCTCCAGAGTAGTCTCCTTAACTTTTCTATTTTGGTGACATATAGCCTATGGTAAATGGACTTTTCTAAATGTATGAAACATGAATGACTAACAATTGACACTTTAGTAAGGATATGAGATATGTGTTTGACACGTAAAGTTGGACGTTCACCAAATAAGCATGCTTTGCAATTCGAGATCACCACATGGTTATGCATGAAGCCCCAATGTTATGCTTGGAATTCTCCATGACAGTTTGTAAGAACTATTTTACCTGAAAAATAGAAGGAATATATTGCACATTTGAATATTTTGTGATGCCTCTGTATCCTTGCTCATGAAAATTAGTTGAATTTGATGCTTAGATATATACCTGCATCTATGTCTCGGTGCACGTAATATGGCATGCAGCTTATGTTACATGGATTCTTCTAAATTTATGAAGAATATATATTAGATGGTCGACACTTGAATAGGAATATGGGATGTGTTTGATTTGTTTAGTTGGACATGCATTTAACAAATATTTATAAGCAAAGGAATTCACTACCTATGTATAGGATTTTCATTTCATGCATAAAATGCTCTACTTATAATGTAAACAACATTTTATCCTAAAATAATAAAAAAAATATATATTTTAAGAAATATGAAATTTGGTTGTGTTCAAGTGCATATTACCCGCCCTCGACACCCACAATTGTAACATGTCAATTCAGGTCAATTCTTAATCATATTTGCTGCCTTAAAAAAATGCAATATGTCAACAAGTTGATAAGCTTTGTTTAATTTGTTTCCTTCAGGTAAAATACCTGGGGGAGGATGGAGCAAATGTTCCTGTTGCTGGTGCTGTTGCTATCTGCTCTCCATGGGATCTTTTGGTTAGTTGAATAAATATGAACATGATACCTAATTCCTGATGCTTGAACTTATAAATCGCCAATGGATTTTTTACATATTGTACTGATGTTAATAACCCATAAAAGAACCATGAAAATTCATTATTTATTTATGTGTACTCAATCATTCATGTTGAGTTTGGGGAAAGTTTAAAATGGTAATCGTTGTCACTGTTCCTGTGGCCTCCGGGGTAGGATGTAGCTGCAGTTTACATTCCCAAAGCGGATTCAGATACAATAATATATAAACTTCCCCCAAACTCAATTCTGCAATTTTTATGCATGATGAAAATTTTGTTGTTGAGAGTGGGTCAGCATAAATAGAATCTCATTCCTGTGTCATTGAATCATTAACTTCCCATTATAAGCTTGCAGTTGTTCAGCATGGCGCCTAATAAATCTGTGAAACTCAATTTCTGCAATTTCTATGCTTGGTTGGTGAAAATTGTGTTGTTGAGAGTGGGTCAACATACCTAGAATCTCACTCCAGGGTCCTTCACGGGTCAACATACCAAGAATCTCACGCCGGGGTCCTTCACTTCCCATTATAAGCTTTTAGGCATATCACCTAACGAAACTATGATCTCCTTTGGAACCGTAAGTGTCGGTTTTCTGGGAAATATTTACCTCTGGAAAGGTGTTTATTTGATGTGGAGAGATAAACCAAATCAAATCAAACCAAACCAATCCTTTTCCCACTAGGTGGGATATATGGATTTGACGACACCAATCAAATCTATTAAGGACCATATCCTCCATTAAATCCATATAGGCAAGGTCATGTTTAATAATTACTTTCCAACAGTTCTTGGGTCTCCCTCTCCTATTTCTGGCAATTTTTATACTTTCACATCTTTTAACCGGTGCTTCCGTTAGACGTCTTCTAACATGACCGAACTATCTTAGTCGATTTTCTCTAATTTTATCTTCGATCGGTGCTATTCCTACTTTGCCCCTAATTTCTCCTTGACGTGGAGGGATACACCTTAAAAAAAAAAAAAAAAAAGACATGGAGATTTTGTTTCCTAGATTATTCACTTCTTAAAATTGTGCTGCTGCTCACTGTCTTAACTGGTACCATATTAAAATTTAGATCGATATCAGTAGCCTTTTGCATCTGATGTTGCTTCTTTGGGACCAGATATCATGGTTTTCTGTCTTCATTTAGTTTTTATTTTTTATTGAGGGACATAGTCTTTCCCCTGGAATTCTTTAGAATAAATCATAATCATACATTCAGAATTAGTTATTATCGGTAGTTGTGTAACTAGAATTTCAAATATCTTCCCCTTCTGCCCAGCTTGGTGACAGGTTCATCTGTCGAAGGCTTATACAGAAGTTATATGACAGAGCTCTTACCATTGGCCTTCAAGGTTATGCACAATTGTAAGTTTTTGCACCTTAGTTAAGCTTTTGGACATGAAATGTAGCTGTGATCACTTTAAATCTTTGAATCTTCCAATAACTAAATTTCTGCTCGTTTCACTATGAACACATTATGATCACTTTAGTCTTTGAATCTTCCAAAAACTGCTTCCTTTACATATGTTGTTGCTTGACTCTGTGTAACACTATCTAAATGTTCATTGCAGACATCAACCTCGTTATTCTCGCCTTGCGAATTGGGAAGGCATCGAGAAGGTTCTATTTCTCTCTGGAAATGAATCATCTTGTTAATATATATGATTGCATAATTTAGGTGTAAACCTCATGTCAGAAGGAAAAATGGAATTAATATTGGATTTACTCCATGCAGTTCCAAATGACCCAGCAGCTATCTGTAACGCACCTGCTGAGAAATTCGGAAATATTACTCTTTCCTTCCAATTTGATTAAAAAATTTTCTACCCCCAAATGAAGAAATGATGGACTCTGATGAATTTCTGGGCCCAATCAACTTAACAGGTCACTGGTAGAGATAGTGTTTATCCCAGTATGACAAAAAGATGGTTTGTTTGAAAAAAGACATGTAACTTGAAGAACAATTTTGATTATCATTCGTGGCTAACAGATTATTTACAATTGCGGTCTGGAGTTTGAATCATTTCAAAACTTTAACTAGCACACTAAAATATTTAGGTGGTGATGATGGGCATGGCAATGTTTTTTTAATGGTTGAATTATATTAGAGATGTTTATCTGGAAATGGATTCTGCACCATGAAACATTTTGATGCCTAAGCAGATTTCCTGTCTTTGATCTTTTAACTTGGACCTGTAGATGATGGAAGGACGAATCAAACATGTTATCAAACATGTTGATATAAGTCCGTGGTCCAAGCCACTGATAATTGACTCTGGTTATAAAGATAAGCGGTGGACTTAAATCAAACATGTTAATATAAGTCTGCAATCCAAGTCAGCAGCGTCTTGTAAATGTGATTATCGACAAACCCAGTAGACTTAAAAGGAAGAATGAATATTTTGCAAGTAAATACTCCAAGTACTTAACGGGATGTTAAATAGGCAACATTACAGAGATGGAAAATTTATTTGTTTTGATTGGGCTTCCTGCTTTCAGTTCCCGTTCTGGTAATTTTTATTTTTATTTTTTTAATTTTGTCTAGGTTGATTATACATGTAGCATTGAGTGAACACATGTACAAGAAATGAATTGGTGATTGCATTGCTCCCTCCGCTGTTTGGTATATAATGTGTCATAAATTATATTGGATGTTTACATGTGGGTAAGCCTTGTGACAATGGTAATATTGCATCTCTGTAACCTAGAGATATTAAATTTAATACTTGAAAACATTGCCTCTAGTTATTGGGGCTTCTACATAGATTCCCCCCCCCCCCCCAAAAGTCCATATAGGTGGAAGCCTCGCACTAGGCTGCATTTTATATTGGATGTTTAAATCAATCCAGAAGTTGTAAATGTAATCCTGCAATGCATAAACTCAAATACGGGATATGGGCACGCCATTGAAGTCATGGTATTTTTTTTTTTAAATGAAAATGTCAATACATGCATAATAGGGATATGGTAAAAGAATGTGTGTTTATTTAATATTTAATATGAATATAACATCCATAGCACTCCAAAAATAAAAAATAAAAAAATAATAATAATTTAAAATTCAAGTGCATAACTCAAACACTATACAAAATCAAGGTCGGACCTATGATTTGACAGTGGGGGATCATCTCCCCACCCAAAAAAAAAAAACAAAAAAGGAATTATTTTAGATGACTTATATGTTTTAGTTAAAAAATTTTAAATATAGGTAATTGA
>JAVXUM010000037.1:33067229-33083052 GCA_035590655.1 Pouteria glomerata
TATCTCTGCTTCCTTGCTAACTTAAGCATCGGAGGCTCTTTGGCAGGCACCACACCGGTGTTGAGACAGCAATCCACAGCGATCCGGATCTGATTTGGATCATCCAGTGCTCATTCCAATTTACTGTGTTATCATCCTTATTAGTTTAATGGTAGTGGACACTATGACACTAATAAATAGAGATTCATTCCTCGATCGTGTTAGGGCGTTAGGATTGCGTAGATGATGATACATGTATATTATAGTATTACATATTTTAAGCATTATTTTAAATGTTAAAATATTACATCACTTTTATCTATTTAAATATTATGTTGTAATCTTATAATATATTTTTTAATATTATTTTGTAATGATACATAGACATATCTTAAATGCATAAGCTCACTTACAATGAGCTATTACCTTTGGTGTTTTAATAATAAGAAATGATTAAATATTGTAGGTTATGGGCCATCTTAATTGTGGAGAGGGTAAGATCCAGTAGTCAAATATTGAAAAAAGGAAGATAAATATACTAAGTATCTATCTTAGATTGAATTTAAGTCAAATGTAAGATTCTATTCTATTGAGTACAATTAAATTTAGAGAGCTAATGAAAACACAGGTTACACAACTAAATTTAGATATGTGTAATCTAGAAAACAGGTATAGATTCATTAGCTGAATCTATTTAATGTAACAAGTATTTATATTATGAGTGCGTTTGATTTGTTGATAAACACTGAAAATTTTTAAAAATCTCTAAAAGTTATTCACTTTTTATTTTACTGTACGAATTATAAACTCACAATTTATTTCACTTTATTTCATTTTATCTTACTTTTTATTATTCAAAACACAACCTACATGTATTACGCAATTTTTTTCTAATAAGAAGAGTGAGATCCTTTGTCTCTCCATAATGCGAGTCCTTGGTAGCCATTCTTTAGTCATTGGTTTGGGTCAACCCACAATTGATTTGGATACCCATTGGTTGCTTAACCCAAACCCACCATGGGTATTGCAGTTAATATAAATTGGTACCTCTCATATTCCGAAGTTATAATTAGACAACCAAAATATATAAATAAGCGAGACAGATAATGTTTTTTACTAGCGAGAAAAAATAAAAAGTCAAAATTATAGAATATCACAATTCTATTAACATAGGGGGTGTTTAAAAAAAATTGATAAAAAATATAATAAAAGTACAATTGATTTGATATAAATATAATATGTGTTAAAATTTAATTAGAAAAAATATAAAAAATAATTAAAATTTTATAAAATTTAATAATATTTGATTCCTAAACAAGACATAGTGAATATATTTAATCGTCCAAACAGGACAATGTGAGTGCATGCATGAAAATTATTATATCATAAATTTTCAATCATCATATGCATTCTATCAACAATTAATACACCTCTTCTCGGAACATACAAAGAATGAAGCATATGCATTCATGGTTAATTCATTCGAATTCGTAATTGACAAGTTTCGAATTTCTTTTATTTATCCTTTCATCTTATTATACAAAATTACAAATTATAGGTGTAGAAAAAAAAGAAAGGCTTACACTATAAAATAAACCCAAGCCAAACATAAATAAATAAATAAATAATACATTGCAAAATAAAGTATACAAGGAGTTGATAGCGTTGGAATTATCGGTCAATGCTTAAAAGACTAAAAAAAAAAAAAAAAAAACCTTTAATTCGATAAAGTAAACGCTCATATTATCACTAGGAATAAATTGTTTTATGTCACTTCGAAATGACATATTATGACTCTTGATGAAAAATTTTAATGTTGGAAAAATCCATCGAAATACAGTCCAAACATAAATGGACAAAACTTACACAAGTAATTTTCTTTTTTTAACCAGCATTTGTTAATAGTATTTGTGTTGATTATAGTATAGATAAATATTAACAAATAAAATAAAATAAAAAAATAAATAATCATCATTTTTATATTTATTAGTCACATAACCCCCCAAAATAAATTTTACTTTTTTATTTCTTTGAGTTGTACAGATTTAATATAGATGGCGAAGTATGTATAATAACTATTATTAAAAATATATATAAACAACTGAGGAGACAAGCATAAGTTATTTATGAAAAACAATTATTTATATTTTTAAATTTAAATAAATATATTTTTTTTTCAAGATATCTTACATTGAAACAAATATATCGTTAATAAATTAAAAGGGAAACAATTAATTTGTCCCCCTAATTTTTTTTTTATTTTTATTTTTGGCCATCGTATTTGTATTTGTTTCATTTTGGTGCTTAACTTTTGATTTCATTTCAACTAATTACATTAAAATTATAATCGGACATCTTAAAATAGAAAAAAATATTATAAAAAAATTACCATATTTTTTGTTAATTGAACAACCTACCGAAAGCAAAAATATTACTTGAAAAAATAATGGGTGCATTTGGGGTGATAAAAAGTGAGATAAAATGAGATAAGTTGTAAGTTCATAATTTGTGTAATGAAATATAAAATAAATAACTTTTAAAATTTTTTAATTTTTTCAAATTTTTTTTGGTTACTTCAAACGCAACCAATATTTGGTTCGAACACAACCGAAGGAGCTAGCTAGCCAAGCGGTGGAAAAATTAATCGTATTTCATGAGGCTGAATGTGAACTGAAAGACCTCATATGTGTTCCTCCAAATCTTCATGGATCAATTTTTTTCTGGGTGGGAAAAATACTTGGATTCTTTCGTCTTGCTTGTACTGTCCGGAATGTCTCTTAATTCCATTGTAGGACTCGTTTCAAAGCAGAAAAAAAAAAAAAAAAAAACATAATTTTTTTTTTAAGCATTTGACAACACCATGATAATTACTGAAAAGCTCGTGAATATGAGCAAAACCCCCCAATAACCCCCTACTTCTTTCTCTCTCTCTCCATCTCTTCTTCTTCTTTTTTTTCTTCTATTTTCCGTGTCACCCCCAACCCAAAATAAAATAAGAAAATAGAAGAAAGGGAAAGTGGATCTTATCCTCCTCCCGAGGGCCAAACACAATTCTTAATGCAACTTTGTCAAGAAAAATAAAATAATATCGCCGCGCATCTAAATTCTCGAGTACGAATAATATGATCCAAAATATTAAACATTAGCTAAAACAAAAATTAAGTATTACATGCATACGTGGACATATATTATTTATTTAATTTTCGTTAATTTGTTGTCAAGGCGGCAACAAATTCAAGGTCGAAGAAGAAGAAAAAGTCGGCAGAGTCTTGAGTTATTTTAGTTCGGTTTGGGCTCTACAAAATAAAATAAAATAATATAAAATTTTATAAATTTCTACAAATACGTAATTTGATATTATAAAATTTAAATTTTATATTCACTATATAAAATTCGAGACTGTAAAATTTAAATTTTTTATTCATTACACAAAACTCGAAATATTAATTTTTTATTTTATATAACTTCAAACACACCATTTATACCGTTCCTACGTCACCTGTGGACACATGAGTCGTGACAAAATTTGGTGTTGGCAAAGACATTCGAATGTCACCCTCTCATAATTTTTAGTTTTAAATTCTTAGAATTTTCTCTCAGCTGGGGGTTCCATTCAATTTATTAATGGAGTTAAAAAATTATTTTTTAAAGAAGCTGATTGCAGCTCGAAAAAGTCAGAGATTTACTTTTTGGACAATGACAAATTACAATTAAAAGTAAATTCCTGTTGAAATTATTGCTACCTAAAAGAGCAAAAATAAAATGAATAAAACAAGAAGGTAACTAAAAGAATGGGGAGAGTATTTTGCTTGGAAAAACAAGATTTGGAGGATGTTTGGTGTAATAAAAAAAAAATAAAAAATATAGTTTGGGTATTTTTTAATGTTTGGTGTGCATTTATCGAATTACATTTTTTTGGGATGAATAGTGAATTTTTTTTATTTTTTTGTTAATTTTTTTGCAGAGAAAATCGGTCCGAATAACTTTTTTGAGTCCGTCGTAACGGTTTTATATTAGAATTTGTGAAAAAGTTATTGAGATTTGTGAAAAAATTTTAGGAATTGTAAAAAATTATTAGGATTTGTAGAATATTATTTAGGTTTGTGAAAAAAAAATTTTGAGATTTATGAAAAAGTTATTTGAATTTGTAAAAAATTGTTAGAATATATAAGTATATATAAATTTATTTTGACTTTTATGAAGTATGAAGAATGTAAAATGTGTTAGAGAATTATAAAAGATTTCAGCGATTTTCATCGCACCAAACACCCTCTTACAAAGTAAATAATTATTTTGTGTATTTTTTTTAATTTTGTTATATTTTTCAGTAAGGTACTATAGATGATATTACATCTATTTGAAAAATAAAATAAAATAAAACATACTTACACAGTAAATAATTATGTTGTGTATTTTTTTATATATTTTTCAATTTTATTTTGTTATATCTATATAATAAGGGTGTTCAATGATTTTAATTTCGGATATTTTCAATCATTGGATTTGTTCAATAGTTAGGTTTACTTATTTTTCTCTTCGCTTTGGTTATTTTTTTATCATTTTGTGTGGAAATAAATGCTTTCACTCTTCTCATATTTCTTTGATTATTTTTTATAAAGGTTTTAAAATTAATAGTTTTAAAATGTGATAATATTTATAATAAATAATAAAATGTTGCATATTTTTAAACATTGTATAGATATTTATTAGGCAAAGTCAATTAATAATTAAATTTTTTTAAAAAAATGATATTTAAACTTTAATTTTATTCAAAAAAACACTATTTTAAATTATGTTATAATTAAATTAGATTGAGTTAGTGCAATCAATTTTTACAATCTCAAGCTTGACTTACTTAATCAGAGAGAGTCAAAAGTCTTTCCAAATTTAAAATAAATAAGTAAGACTGAATTTAATATTTTTACGATCTATTTGGCAAAACTAATAATTTTTAGTTTTTTTGTTTAATTTTTAATTTTCAATTTTTATGGTTGAAAAAAACTTAAAGTTTTTTTAATAATAGTTATTAATTGATAGTTATAGTGTTAGGGGTGGTTTAAGGTAAGAGCGGTCTGAAAGAGAGACGAGTGGGTGATCACGACCCCTTGAGTTTTGAAAAACATTTAATACTTTATAGATTTTGAGATTTTTTCATATAATATATTATTTGACCCCTAAAATTTATAAAATTTTACTTTAGTCCCTTTGTCTAAATATAAAATATTTTATACTAGCCATCTTACCTAAATCTTAAGTTTGCTACTTGTTAGCAAAATAGTGGAAATATTGTTAAAGTTTAGTGATAGTTAACTGTGTGTAAAGATTGGTGATGGCTAGTGAGTGGCGGAGGTGGTGGTCAGCCAATGATGATTAAAAGTAAATGGTGGTCGGTCGATGGTTATGGTTGTAGTCAATGACGGTAATGATGACCAATCGACAATGGTTGAAGGTGATAACGAATATAATGACTAACGAGCAATGATTAGAGTGAATGTTGATTGGATGACAATAGTTAAAGGTAAGTGATGGAGGTTATTGTTTGAAATGGATTACAACTAATAACGATTGTCAAAGGTGATTGTAATTAGTGATAATTAACAATGGGTAATAATTAATGTTGAGTTATAGTTGTAACTAATTATAATAATTGTGAAAGGATATGGAAACTAAAAATAGGCAGATGCGAAAATTTTTTTTTTTATAATTGTTAAAAATTTTGGTATATATGGTTTAAAAAAGTGAAAATAAAAAGAAAATATTTTTTTTCATAATTGTTAAAAATTTTGGTATATATGGTTTAAAAAAGTGAAAATAAAAACTAAAAATTGAAAATTTTATTCCGTCGAACAGTCCACTGCAATGGAGCCAACCTTCACCTTGAATTGTTATTATTATTATTATTATTATTGTTATTATTATTTATTTTTTCATCTGTACAAACTTAAAATTCAAAAGAGGAAGACCCTCTGGTTTGGGCTGTACACCGCGCTTTTCGAGTACATTTTCAATTAAACACATTTGAATAACCAGTTCAGTTAATAAATAGCTGTGTCCCTCTGGACTTGTCCTGTTTTCTGATCTACCAGAAACTATTCACTCAACCTAAGCCAACTCACAGTCGTTGCCCCCCTTCTTTCTGTACATATACGTATAATACATAAATAAATGTGAGCATCTATAAAGGATCTGCCAAAAGGCTTATTCCATCACCAATCGCTTTCTCCTTTTGATATCATCTTCCATGAAATTATTTCCTCAACCACTCGTTTCTCCTTGAGATCGACCCTCTTGTCTTGTCTTATACGCCCCCACTATGTATATAGCTCTTTTGCTGAAGATGTGGGGGGTTGGTTTGCCGATGACTACAATGGAATGGGAGAGAAGGGTTTTGTTGGGACTCTGTTAAAGAAGAGGAAGGAGATTCTGTTTTTGAGCTTAATATGGCGACTTCTGAGGAGCCCGATTCGCTCAGGGGCATGTATGAGAACATAAAGGGCTTGGTCTTGGCAATGTCTTCGAGTTTCTTTGTTGGGGCTAGCTTTATTATCAAGAAGAAAGGGTTGAAGAAAGCTGGTGCTTCTGGGATTAGGGCTGGTATTTGCTATTTTTTGTTTCTATTTAAATACTTGGATGGGGGTTGTTTGCTTGTGAATTTTACTATTATTTGGGCCTTTAAACTTACAGAATTCGTTGGACTTTGTTCAGATTTGACTATTCTTTCTTGGGTTTTCTTTGGTAGGCAATTGGGTTTGTTAGGTTAAACAGAAATTTCTTCATATATTTCTGACTTTGAAAATTGTCTGAATGAATAGGGTTCACATTAGGCTTGTTAGTGTGGCTTGATGGGTTTTGTATAATTGTTAATTTTGTGACATACAGGTGCGTGTTGTTTAGGGCTTCTGCTAATTCTGAATTGACAATATTCAGGGTTTTAGTAGTTTATATAGTCAATGGTCAGGGTTTTGAAATTAGGGGCAGTAGACAGCAACTATCTTAAATTAGAAGGCTAGCTACTGTTTTGGGATATTGCTTTCGGAGAGTTGAACAAATGGAAGCTAGAGGAGTTTGTGGAGTTGTTGATGGGTATTATTTACCCTTTACCTCACCAAGCAGGGTGAGAGAAAGCAGTTTCTTGCACAAAATCTAAATTTTCTGTAGATTTATTTATTTATTTTTGAGGTCAAATAAATTTATGAAGCATTGGTAGATCTTGGTTAGATCCCTTTCAATTGAGGGAGTGTTGGGCTCTAAAGCTTCTCTCTAGATTGTTTCTTTGTTTCGATGACAGTATAGCAAGCTTTTTACCATTTTCTATTTTGATTAGGAGAGGGCAGATTCTTGTCAACTAGTAATGGTCCATTCTTGGGTAGCCAAAGAGCTGCAATCTCTTACACTTGGATGGTTCAAGATAGATTGTTATTTTATTTTATTTTGTTTGAATGTTAGGGATCCTTTATTGTCTTGGAGAGGAGCTAAGTTTAGCAAGGGGAAAAAGAAAACATGATTTCTAGTGCCTTGTTACCATGAAATGTGGAAATTCAGAAACAAGAAGTAAAAAGTTCTTGTGTAAATTTTATTACCTTGAATTTTCGTCTAATGGGACGTGCTGTACCATCTCTCCATAAGGGTTTGAAATTGCACTTTCATTGGAGTTTCTGTTGAGGCTTTGCCGTCCAAGGTTTGTTTAGCCTACGTGGTTATGCTAAGTTTTTGTGAGATGCCACTAGTGCTGTCAGTTAAATTGATGTGAATGACTGCTTGAGATGATCAGGGTAGAAGTGTTGGTGGAGATGTTTTAGTATGCTGCCTTAGTTTTTCTAGTAGTCGGGTATGAGAAATTCTTTGGTAGTTTTTTCTATGGCTTCACCTACAATTTTTGGGGCGTTGATGGTTTGGATTGCTTGTACAACTATGAAGTTGTGTCATGGGTGTGGAATATTTGAATGCCTTCAAGAGTCCATTAAAGTTCTCTTACACTTTTTCTATTTATTTATTAGTATTGTCATACTTATGCGAATTTGGTAGTGTGAACTAATCTGGCGAAAAGTAAGATGGGTCAGTCTTGTGTTTCATTCTCAGGTAACTTTGTTTGGTTCAAGGGGACTACATTCTATGAAGTTTCATCTGAGCTCTTTTTCATTATAAGTTGTGTTCGAGAAGAATAAGACTATAAAAGGAAATACCATGATGGCTTTAATACATTTCTGACTAGGGCACATTGTAATTTGCATGTGTGATGTAAGTTTAAACTCGGATTAGTAAGAAATGCAAATTACAGAGAGAATGTTAATTTCATGTGATTTTTCAGGCTGGCATTGGGTTGAGATCAAATATTTATGGTTGCATTTTTCATTTTATTTTTTCAAGTGGGCATGTATCTAAGTTATCTTGGTCTTGCAAGTGGTGAACTGGTTGAGGCTTGCATTGGTTTGATGTAGTATATTTTTCTTTTTTTTTTGGTTCTAAATTGTTTTGTGTTATATCTAATGCGCCCAATTAAGAAATTTTAGCCAAGAATTATCAGGTTATCTGTTGGTGACGAGCAGTTTAATGGCTCTACATGTATTTTTTGGGTTTTGGAGTTCATTCTAGGAATATATAAATTGAAGTTGTAGCATGAATGATATCAAAAGAAATCAGTATAAGTATTCCCTCCTGAATTCATAAGAGATATTCCTGGTGGTTGATTAGATATGAGATGACTTATGGTTGGTTTGGGTATCAATAAGCTAGCTTATTGGTTTTTAGCTTATTTTCATCTTTTATGGATTTTTTCAACAAAATTTGATTTTCTTTTTTTGTTTGGTAGTTTTTAGGTGTGTCAATTGCATTCATAAAAAATAAGTTGCAAAAAAAAAAAAAAAAAAATCAAAAAATTCCTGCCTGGTTAAAAAAAAAAAACCAAAAACCAGCTTTTGGTACCCAGTCAACCTTTAATTAACAGTAACCCCATATCTTTTTGGCTGCTGTAATCGCCAAAATAGAGTTTGTGTTTAGTATGCAACAAGGTGATGCAGACCAGAACATTTTCTTATTGTATATTCTGGGTTAAATTGTTCAATTTCCTACCATGGAGTTGCATGATCTTTACTGTATGTGCTGATGATGTTTTCACAGGTGTTGGAGGCTATTCATATTTGTACGAGCCACTTTGGTGGATTGGCATGATTACAAGTGAGTTTACTTGTGTTCCTGCCTCTTAGTGGACAACAAACTGAACTGGTTAATGCCATCTTTCTGTGCATTGTATGAGCTTAATTTCCTGTGTTTTTATTTTTTATTTTTTTCAATTCAGTTGTTGGTGTGGAGAGCTTTTGGTAGTACAATAGTCATAAATAGCATAGTGTTCTTGTTAAATTAAGGTTCCTTGTTGAATTTTATTAATGTTGCACCGGCATTGTATTGGGTGTTATGGAACACTAAGATGAGGCAAATTTTAAGAAAGTGAAATTATAAGAGGGGTCTTTAACTTTTACTCTGGTTGAGGTGAGATAACCATAATGGATAATTACATAGTTGGATTGTTAAAAGTGTTCCTTTAGGGGATTCGTCGGTGGCTTGGATTATGCTTCTTCAATAACCTACGGGCAATAAATTGAATAGCAGTAAGGATTTTGACAATATGTAAAGCCGGTTTTTCCTTTTTTTTTTTTTTTTTTCTAAAAAAAAATCCACTTGGTGAATTATGATAAAATATTTTTCTGTGATCAAAGGCCCTAGTTTTGATAGAATTTTCACCCAAAAAAAAAAAAATAGAAAGAAGAAAAAAAGAAAAATTAGCATTACCGTTGGCAAAAAACCTGGACACGTTGGTTCTTTTTTTTATGTTTTTGGATCTCTACTATGGATGAAATAAGTGATTGGCTAGTGAAAGCAAAGCAGTATTAGTTGTGGTTGGCTCAAAAAACTAGCCACAACATGTCATACTGGGAAAACAAGAGTAGAATCCATCACTTAATGGAGTTGCTTTACTTGTCTAGGCTCATCGCCTTGGTCCATTGGTTGCCTGGTAAATTTTCTGAGAATCACTACCTTGAGGTTCTCTACATTCATTAGTGCTTTGAGGTCCCTGAGCATATTTCGCTTGTAATCATACAATTTTGCTGGTTCACCCTTTGGTGGATAAGAAACTTGATTATTATTGGGGAGAAGGTAGTGCGTACAAAGGGGAAACCCGATCATTATTAAAGAGAAGGTAATATGTTATAACAGGGAAAAATATGAGGAATCTTTGGCTATGACAAATCGAAAACAAAATCCGAAGCCCAAAAAAGAGAGTAATTTGGCACAACTGAAAGGGCCAATTACAAGGGGTATAAACATAATCCTAGCTTGATGTGCATTATGTTAATTTTATTTTTTATACAAATAATAGGATCAAAATCTGCCTCATGGTGTGGGTGAGGGGACTGTATAAATCCAAATGCATGTTTGACAGAATTCTACAGTATTTTCCTCCTGGGTTAGTAGTAGTTATCTTTCTTGTTTCCACTGCTTCCTTCTCTCTCTGAAAATTTTCTCTGTAAAAGGTTTCGTGCAGACATTTCACCATCTCCATTTTAATCGTCTCAGTTTTATACCATTTATTTACTTCTTTCACAATCCAAAATCCATAATACTAGACTCTGCACATTTAAGTTTGGAAACTGTTATTGCAATATTGAGTGACTAATGTTGATTGCATCGTAACAGTGATTGTTGGAGAAATTGCTAATTTTGCGGCTTATGCATTTGCACCAGCTGTTCTAGTCACTCCCCTTGGTGCACTCAGTATCATCATCAGGCACGAGGGAACGATGAACATGAATTTTTATCTTTTGGCTTTAATATTTTCAATGTTAATTTTCAAATTTTCCTGCAGTGCTGTACTAGCGCATGTTATTTTACAAGAGAAACTGCACATTTTTGGGATTGTTGGTTGCGTTTTATGTATTGTTGGTTCAATAACCATTGTTCTACATGCTCCTCAAGAACGTGAAATCAATTCTGTGAAGGAAGTGTGGGATCTTGCTACTGAACCAGGTATATATATTATATATATATTTTACGTAAAATAATTAATGGTGAATCAGAAATTTTCAGTTGTACAAAATTGCTATAGCATCGTTCAATTCTTATTCGGAAGTCCTTTAGAGCATGATATTTTTTTTTTTTCCTTGCTGCAGGCTTCCTCATATATGCAGCTTTGGTCATTGCAGCAGTTTTTATAATCATAATCTATTTTATTCCACAATATGGACAGACACATATAATTGCCTACATTGGGGTTTGTTCACTCGTAGGCTCTCTTTCGGTAGGTAATCAGGTGGTTTATTTTTGTATGTGATTTATTTACTAGTTATGCATTGGGTTACATGTTCTTTGATAATATAATTGTTATGACTATGATTGATACTGTTGTTCTTACTGTTGTGTGCTGTACTGTCACAGGTTATGAGTGTAAGAGCATTTGGGATAGCACTGAAGTTGACATTCTCGGGAATGAATCAGTTAATATATCCGCAGACTTGGGTCTTTGGGGTGGTTGTGATTACTTGTGGACTCACTCAATTGAACTATTTAAACAAGGTAATTTAAACAAATTAAGTGGGCCTAATTATGCAGGTTTGGTATTTAAGAGTTAACATAGGGTCGGGCTTGGGATAAATATATTATGCCTAATGCTGGCCTGCCCCACTCATTATCCATCCCTGTCTAGTTGTATCTGTTGTGTATGGCCAATAATTTTAACCAAATTTTCTTGAATTTATCTTCAATTGGTGCTATCTTTGCAATCTCATGAATCTGGAAATGACATGAGTGTATATGCATTGAATTAACAAACACTCGAGTGATATGTTTGGGGGTGTGAGATTGAGCTGTGAAGTTGATGTATAACAATAAATGCAAGAAAGAACAAACAGTTGCCCATTGGCCAAGTGCAATTTTTTCTGCTCATTTCTTGCAAGGCCAGATGATTACTCTTTGAATGATTTCGTCACTTCATGCCCAGAGATATATATATATATATATATTAAGATGCTGCTGGCAATCCATCTGAGAAATATTATTAGATTTGTATGTACGGTATACTTGAAATGTGGTAAGTGGATTAAACAGCTATTGCTGTGCAACTTTTCTCTGATTTTGTTAAATTTTACATAAAACAGTTTAGTTGTCAAACATTGTTGTATTTCTTTTGTTTGCCCCTGGTCCAATTTTTATCCCATAAAGAATCAAAATATAATCAGTTTTTGGGTTATGGTTTTGCTGCATCTTTGTTTTAAGATTTGTAACATTGTCAACAAAGAGAGAAGAAATTTATTCTTACTAGTACTAGTACTAGTACTAGTACTGTTTCTTTCCCAATGCGCCAAGTGTTTCTTCGGGAAACTATTGTCAATGTCTCTTTTGCAGGCCCTTGATACGTTCAACACTGCTGTTGTATCACCTATCTACTATGTGATGTTCACAACTTTTACTATTGTGGCTAGTGTTATCATGTTCAAGGTATTATTTCTCTGCAAACCATGTTCACCCACTCATATAATGTTGACTATGTGACTGTATTACTGTTGATTAGCAAAGAGCACGAGTCTTTTGATTGGAATGTCTTAATTTTTGTGCTGTTCTACCAATAGCATGAAGTTGCAAACTAAGACCTGTTTCAGAAATTCACAATGACACAATTTGTTGCAAATATGGAGTTTAAAATTGAACTTGAAGTTTAATTGTGTGGTCCAGTTTTCGTTTGTAGATTTTGGGTGGAGATATCATCCATCCTCCTTAACTAGGAGGCATCATGATGGAGGAAAGTATTAATGTAGGGGCACTGGTGAGAGGGCTTTTTGGGTGATATTGGGTCATGTTTGATTAGCAGGATGGAATAAGGCAGGATCAAAATTTACGGTTAATAGTCTGGGAATGATTAAATTCAGTTTAGGAACAAATTTAGCTAATCCAATGTTTGTATGTGCACAAGATATATTTTGCTTTTGTACAAAATTATTATATATATTATTATACATCTATATATTAGATTCAATTTTTGGTTCTGCAATTACAAGAATTGGAACAGAATTGAAATATAATTGTTATAAAAACCAACCGAAATTGAACCAAAAACCGAATCAACTGAAATTTTGGTTCTGGTTTTGGTTTGGTTTTCCACTCCCCTATAACCTTGTATATCAGATTGGATTGTTGTGTTCAGCTATGAATTTTGGTGTGATAATATGGGTGCGTGAAAATATAAGAAATGAATATATCTGAAAAAAAAATTGAGGTGGCACAGATAGAAGAAGCATCGAGAGAAGGTCATTCAAGATAGTTTGGTCATGTTTAACGTCTAACGTCTTACGAATAAGAAAAATGAGTCGATCCAAGTAAAACAGTTAAAGCGGACACAAGGTATACTGAAATTGTAAAGAAATACTTATTTTAAATGATCTCACTGAAAAACAAACCATGACAGAATTACCTTCAAAGTTTCTCTATGGATTCACTGTAATCTCTAAGATTTGATTAGATAGACCAATTTTTAAGTAACCTAACATCACAGATTTATTGTCAATTTTCACACATGTACTAAATAAAAGCCAACAGAGGGTTGAAATAGAAACTTGGCTGAAATTACAGTGTCACACCTGCACGGCCTGGGGTTTGTTTTGTGTCTTCTTACATCTAGATTAGATTGACATCCATGTATTGGCTTACTTTTAATCCAAGGAGCCAAATCAAGTCTGTTAGTTTCTTGCAGTTAAAAATTGCTTTGTCAGTTTCATCTAGAGGCTCAAATGCATTTATTAGGTGTGCCTACTCTTTCAAATTCGATGCAATAATGCATTCTTAATGCTCTATTTCTTGGCTCAGGACTGGGCAGGGCAAGATCCAACACAAATAGCAACAGAGTTGTGTGGTTTCGTTACAATTCTTGCTGGAACCTTTCTTCTTCACAAAACGAAGGACATGAATGATTGTACGTTCATTTTGCTTTGTTTTCTTTCCTTTTCTTTTTCTTTTTTTTTTTTGATTTATATTCAACCTTTTTCTGAAGACCAGGGATTAATATTTTTCCATTTCCTTTCTGCAGATACTTCACCATCCATGTCGGCGTGCCTTCATAAGCTCATGGAAGAGAATGGAATTGAGTCTGAAGGTATCCCTCTTCGGGGTCAAGTATCACTACGATCACTGTGAATTTATTTTTTGAAAACCATCAATTTGCCATCCACCCATGAACTTGCATGTAATTGAAAGGGGACATTGCAGTGATCAACCTGATCGGGCCCGTCTTCCTCATTCTATCAGAGACAATTAAAAGAAATGGTTCGAATTCATGTTGTGGATGGAATTGAATTGAATTGAAATGATTGCTCCTGGATGATCTCCTGAGCACGCTTTTCAACTCCTTCCATTTCTTCACTTGGGAATTTCCTATGCATTTATAATTTTGAGCGCATTGTTTTTTAGTGTTATCAGCTTTCAAATTAATTTGCCTCATAAGTGAAAATATGGGAGATCTGAGCTGTCCAGATTTGTGAAGTTGAGAAACAGCTGAAAGAGGTCCCTCAAGAGGCACTTGAGGAACTTTTGATTGTTTGCTGTCTCAGAAATTTGTTCTTGGTGTTTTAGCTTCTTCCAGTTTAGATATTGTTTGTTGTATACTTCGTGATTAAAATTTGTTGACCCTTCAAAGGATTGAAGAATCAAATGACAGTTGTATTGTTTCTTGTACTTTCTGATTTTTTACTATTGTAAATCCTTAAATTGAGTGAATCAAATGATGCAATGCTCTTCATGATGTTCTTATTCACTGTCTTTTTTATTTCCATTCTCTTTTACTCCTAGCCTTCACCCTATTTATTCCACCTCTATTGCCTCTTGAAAATTTGTCATGCAATTCTATCATCTCTTTTAAGTTGGTTTTCATGGTAATCAAGATCTCTCTCTCTCTCCAGATGCTTTCATTGCGCCAAGCCTATGTTACATGTTTATTGTGAGGACAGCGGAAGTTTGTAGGCAAACGATTTACATAAAAAAAAAAAAAATGATTAAAAAAAGGGCCAAGAAAGGAAAGGGAGAGTGAGCGCAAATTATTTATTAGTTAATTATTTCAAAATTTTGATCTTGGGAGGATAAGTCCCCTTTTACTTAATAATTCCCATTCCAATACATTGCGCCCAATAGGTTTGGGGCGCGAGATTGAGATGAAAACGACAGTCAGAATGGAATGATGATAAAAAAAACGACTGAAATTATTATTTTTTTTAATTTTATTATCAAATTAAATAATATTAAAATGACTATTATCCTTCATTTGTTTGAATGCTAAGCTGAGTGATGTAGAATGAAATAATTTATTTTTAAGAGCAAAAAATACTCGTATTGATGTGATGTAAAAATGATAAATAATAAAATTTGATTGGAAGAATTTTAAAATTTTTGAAGTTTTTTGAATTTTTTTAAAAAAAATTAAGAATTCAAACGGGCCCTAAATTGACAAAAAAAAAAAAAAAAAGCGAAATCTACAGCATAATACAAGGCATAATTACTAGATTGGATTCAAATGATTTTGACTTAGATAGCTGTCTTGACCCTTTTAACTTTCTAAAGTCTCGTTTGGGCTGAAGTCCAACGCATCATAGTCTTCCTGCATTGATAAATCTCCCCCTATTGCATCTGAAAATAAAAATTAAAAATAAAAAAATTGTTAGCGGACTAAAAAAATATAAACCGAAATGTGACAACAGTAGAATTTAATTAAAATAAATTGATTTTTATTGTCTTTTGAAGTGTAAAATTATTAATCAGAAAATATAACACAGTTTTAAAAAATAAAAAAAAAATACAAAACAGTAGAACC
>JAVXUM010000037.1:33083152-33093273 GCA_035590655.1 Pouteria glomerata
CAATTTATTTTATTTTTACTCAAATCTAACTCCAATAAATTAAAATTCTAACTCCCCCAGTTCCACCCATTAATGAAGACTCAAATAATGAATCGAATCACAAATGGAGGTTGATGGAGAATATCCTATGGTTGCATATTCTACATTTTTCATCACCCCTTTTTCTAATTTCCTTTATGTATATAATGATATATATAAATATATATTTATATAATAAATTTAATCATTGATATAACATTTGTCTTACATGAAAGTTTTGAGATTGAATTAATGATATATATAAATATATATTTTATATAATAAATTCGATCATTGATGTAAAATTTGTCTTATATAAAAAGTTTGGAATTGAATTGGCGAGAGATTGTTGAATTTAAAATTTAAAATTCCAACCTCATGTATGTTGTATATATGTAAATTATGTTTTATAAAATTTAATATGTACATTAATACGTATATATATTTTATGTAAATAATTTTGTTCTCGCTAGTATATTTATATTTATATAATAAAACATAACACATTTCAAAATTATCCCTCTCACAAATTATCATTAATAACTGAGATTCAATTTTACATATAAATGAATGACAAAATTTTTCTTCAACAAAACTTCCTCCATAAGTTCCTGCCTTCCCCCAACCCCCTACTCACAAACATACACGTGTTTTTATATATGCACATCAATGCATCTTTTCACACACACATTCTCTCTTTCTTTAGGTATTATTTTTTTAAACTATCAAAATATTAAATTAATAAAAAATAAAAAATTAATTATTAAAAATTAATTTTTTTCGTCTCAAACAAAAAAGTTAATTTTTTTCAAATTAAAGGGGTGTTTAAAGGATAAAAAAAATTAGTAAAAGTATAATACACCAGTAACTTATTTAAACGTAAATGAATGATCCGTTAGAACATATTTCTATACTGTGTCAAACTTTTAAGCTGACAAGATCTATTCAAATATAATTAAATGGCTCGTTCAAATAATTTTGATCAAAAAATTTGTAAAAAAATTAAAAAAAATTGAAAAAAATCTATAAAATAAAACACAATACATTTTAAAGATGTCCGTTTCATAAACTAAAATCCAACTGTTAAGGTTGAATTTTATTTTTTAACAAATGATTAAAATCTTTTTATATGTACAAAAACTTTGTTTCTTTGTTCGATAAAACATAATTTTTTTTTTTTTGCCTATAAAAGCAGTAAAATTGTGACATATGATTTTACTAAAAAAATTATGTAAAAAACTCATGCATGTTGAAAAGAGATTCACTTTTTTAGATTCTGAAATATAATTCACTTGCTCATCGGTTTTAAAAGAGAATTCATTTACGTAAAAATTTAATATGATTGTTAAATTTATGTATTTCAATTACATTATTAATTAAATTAAAAATACAGATAAAAAATATTGTTGAAATAAAAAATAAAAAATTAAATAATAATTAAGTTATGTTTTCTTATAATAATAACTCTTAGTATTCTTAAAATTTAAAAGTACAAAAAAATTAAATATTAATTAGACTCGAGAGTAGTTATTTTTCTAGATATTAATTTAAAATTTAAATTAGTCAGATTACTATATTTTTTTATTTTGTAAAACCCATATGACTAATAATGATATTTTTTATTTGAATTATTTTGATAAAACTAATTAAAAATTTATTATCAAATCTTACGTGACACTATCTACATTAATCATTTTATTTATTTATTTCTACAAATATTTGAATAAAATTAGTTTTTAAGGAGTAATTTTTTTTAAAATTTTAAATTAAAATTAAAATTAATAAAATTAACTAATTAATATTTGATATTTTAGTTAAGTGTCATAATTAGAGATTATTCGTGAATACGTATATATGTGTGTGTGTATATATATATATATTTATATAAAGAGATGATTAACATTTACAATGAATTTCCCATATATTTTGAACTGATTTTTCATCTAGAAGTACATCCCCTGTATTTGTACGTAACTGGTATTAGTAGCCAAGTGGAGTGTGGGTGTGCAGTCTCTTTCCGAATTCTGAGCAGACTCAACCGTCAACGCACCGAAAATGAAGTCATTAGAATTTAAATGAGAAGTCGACATTTCAACAAAGGATTTTTTCCAATAAATTGGCCGCTCAATCCGGCGCTAAATACGAGATGTCTCTCTCCCTAGCTAGAAAGACAACATTATTTAACGTGCATTACCTTCCCGACTGAAGAAAGAACTTCAATAATATTGTGCTAATTAAATTAAATTAAATTAAATTATTCATATTGTACAAGTTATATTATAAGTAAATATAATCTATTTAAATTTTGACAGAGTTTTTAAATAATAGTTGTAACAAAATAAATATATATTTACTTTTATTAGTATTTCATTTTCGTGAGTTTAATTTCTAAAATGTTAAAAAGTTAATTTTAAAAATTAAAATTTTAAATTCATAAACTTTTACAGAAAAAATTCAAAAAAAATTAAAGTTTTGGATTAATTGCAAATCCCATTTTAACTAAATAAAAATTTTAAATTCTAAACAAACACATAAACTTTTGTTACATCGATCATCTAATGTCTAATAATTTGATTATGGTGCAGAATCTAACTACACCTGATTCTATACCCAATATAATAAAAGTTATATGTGTTTAAAATCTCACATTTTTATTTTATTAAAATAGAATTTTTAACCTAAAACTTCATTTTTTTTTTTTTAAAGAGGAACATCATTTTCCATACTAAGTTGTCAATGTAATAATTATTTACATAGGTGGCCGGTTTTCAAGTCCTGACAAATAATTATATATATATATATTTTTTTTTAAGAAATATTTATTTATATATATATATTTCAATTATGAGAATTGCAGCTAGGTGTCAAGCTTGCTTTTGGGTGCCAACAATTTTGTGGTACCCACCGGCCACATGTATCCTCTTGAATCGAAGAAGAAAATGGAGCTATACCTAGTTGTTGCAGTTGAACTAAAACTTCCAAAATCAACCAACCAAACAGACCCTCCACAACTACAACAACAACAACTCCTCCATGATCATCATTCCTCGCTCCTCCTTTTTTCTTTTTTTCTTTTTCTCTTTTCGGTTTTCCCGGCTCTTATTTTCCTTGAGTTGATCAACCAAACCCATGGCCACCACAGAAGAATTCAGCTTCCCAACAACCACCGACACGCCGCCACGTTTCCTCGAGTCCCCACCTTTGTGGCACCGCAGCTCCTCCACCTCCTCCCGCCTCGAACCACCACAAAGAAAATCTCCAAAAGGAGATGATCATCATAACCATAGAAAGAGCTTTTCATATCTAGAGCAAGCGAAGAAATCAAAAGAAGAAGAAGGAGAAGAGGAAGAAGAAGAAGACGATGATCAAGAAGAAGAAAGAATGGATGTGCTGTGGGAGGACTTCATGAATGAAGAAGTGTCTAAAAGTACTTGTGGGTCGGCGCTGGAATTTACAGATATTTCCCAGGGGACAAGGCCTAACAATATTGGCTGTGTAAAAGCCTTAAAGTTGTCGAAAAGTGGCGGAGCCACCACCGCCGCGGGGTTTTCCGGCAAGAAGCCAAGCGTGGTGGTGTTTGTAAAGTTGTTGAAAAAGATGTTCTTGCTCCAGAATTCTCAGCGTTCGATCAAGAAGCGAAGTAGGTGATGATTGAATTTTTTTTTTTTTCTCATTGAATTTTCATGGTCGAAATGGAAAATGTCATTGATCCGGAAGAATTCGATCATTAATTAGAAGATGTCAGAATGGTGGACCAATGATAATTTTGCGATGGGAGGGAGTAATTCTGCCAGGAAAATTAATTATAATGATATGACAGGTTTGTCGATTAATTATTTTCAAAATATTAATCCGTTAAAATATCTCTTCTTTACACTATTATTATTACCACATTATTCTCTCTCTCTCTCTCTCTCTCTCTCTCTCTTCGGAGAGTTTTTCAAGTACATAGAGTGGTATTTCACAAGTCCACATTTTTTTTTTATGTAATTTTTGCATAACTAAAAGATTTAATAAGAATGATGCAGGTAATAAAACAAAAAAATTCATAAAAATTTAATTTATTCACAAAATTTCATTACCTATCGCATCAATATTTTAGTATGTTTTTCATGCTAATTTTTTTTGGTAAAATAGTATTTTTATTTTCATTTTCTTTATATATATACACGTATGTATGCATGTATATAGTGTAACACTGCTCAATGAATTCAATAGGGTTGGTTCTTGTCACTACCAATGGAAAAAAGTGCCAGATCATGGCAATTCTGAGGGGGGTGATTCACTGAATCGAGTTGTTGCTTGGCGTGATATTTAAAAGAAGAGGATGAGGAGTGAGAAAATGGAGGTCAGTACTGTTGAATGAGAGCGATGAAATGGTGTATGCATTGAAGAATGACATGAGAGAGAATGTAGGTGGTACGCACTTTCATTGGAATCAAATATTGAAAGATACAAGAGAAGAGTTAGCCAGCCACAACTTCAAAAAGATAAGCCCCGTACCATGGCACTGATATATATATATATATATTTCAACATCACCTAAATGTTCTATGCTGCAAGTTTTGTATTAGATGTCATGTTACATCTCTTAATAGCTATTCTGTTTTAGTTATTCAATTTTGAATATATATTTTTGTATAATAAAACACAATGAGTTGAAAAAATATTTTTTTCACAAATTAACATTCATGTTAAGAATTATTTTTTTGTTAATAATTAAAATGATCTTTATATTTTTAACTTTGTGGATCTCATTACGTATCGTCTGTATTACAAAACGATTTAGATATTTTAAATTTTACCTTATTTTAAGGGTATAACTTATATGCAGGATAAAACTATTAACTTAAATTCTGTTTTATTACAATTTCTTGAAAGTTGAATATTTTAAATCAAAGAATCATAATTTGTGTTATCTTTTATAGTGCTTATCAAAAATTAATTAGAGAGAGACCAAAACAAAAGTACATATAGTAACTATTAGGGTGTAAAGTTTTTAAAAAAATTAAAACACATTGATCATCATATTTTTTTCGATTTAAATTTTTGGTCAAAAGTTTTAACTATGTAAGAAATTTAATACTAATTTCCAAAGTCTCGATAGTTAGCTCTCGGTCTTCCGGTCGAAAAACAACGTCGATGAAGGCGTGTAGGTGCACTATTCCGCGGTGGGGATTGTAACTTTCCATGAATTTCCCATTTGTCACTCAACGAATGAACTTTGCTTATTTCTTTTTTTGAGGATTGACGAATCAAATGATATTTCTGTTCCAATTTTTTCCTTCCCCTTCTTCAAACTCCGATTCGTATTTTTCATAGAAAAATCTCTGATCAAGGATAGAACAATATCCGTTTTGCATCATATCGAAGGGATTCCTTGGTTCGGGCTGACGAAGCAATATCACTCGATCATTATCAAACTGAGTGCAATCTTTTTCTGTCCGTGAGAATCCTATCAGAGCACTTTCTACTTCTAATAGGCTATGAACTAAATCAGAATCATTCTCAACGAGTCCATAAGAAGTGATCCCATTTTTTTCATCGAGTCCGGATAGAGACCAAAGATCTTAAGCGACCGATCCGGCACAGGTTATTATTAATATATATATATATTCTATGTACTATTGTAATAAATAATAGTAAAAAGAAGTGAAACACCAAAAACTCGTTCTTAATTAAAATTTGTTATTAATTACAATTTGAAATTAAGAGATAGTAGTACTGTTCTGAATTAAAACAATACTCATTGAGATTAAAGGATAGGTTGGTGGTAAAGAAAGGATAGCTCAGTTATATACTGAGCTAATCCTGCATTTTGGTAGGTTGTGAGTTTGAGTTTCTTACATATTTTCTTTCTTTAATACTCTTCAACCTCGTGGTACTTCACAATTTCCCATTACTTTTAGAATTTTGTTAGACTATCAAAAAATAATGTAACATGTATGTGAATTATAATTTTTATAAAGATAACTATTAAAAGGTTCTTTTATTAATTACATAAATATTATTGTCACATTATTTTAGTACTATTTTCTGATAACAAAATTTAGAAGAATATTTTTTTTCTTTACTTTTATAGTTATGCAAATAATTGTTTAATTAAATAAATTTATTATTTTTTTTTTGAAAAAAAATATAACGGGATAAAGTGGTTGTCACTAAAAATTTGTATATACATGATTATCTCATGTGACCGAAAAATTATTTAATGTGATGGTCACATGAAAATAGTTCCTATTATGACTTATACATGCACTTATATGATAACATAAAGCCTAATACATGTACTAAAATCATAGAAGCTGTTGCGTTATGAGAGATAGTGACGTTCTATGACCATTTTACAATGAACAACCATCTCACCTTGTTCAAATATTTAATTATGGTGACACGCGACTAAATTTAAAAAATTAAGGTGGCATTTAGTTTGATTTTCTATTTTTTATTTTATGTGTTTTATATTTTAAAAATTTTAAAATATAAAAACAAAAAATTTATGTTTTCCTTATTTTTTTTAAAAATACTGAAAATGATTTTTTGTTATTTTTTATTTTATGTGTAAACTCATTTTCTGTTTTTAGAAATAAAATTTGAAAACAAAAGTAACCAAATGTACTTTAAACTGTTTTCTTTATTTTCAAAAGTTTAAAATGAAAAATGAGTTTAAAATAGAAAATAAAAAATAAAAATTGAAAATAAAAAATAGAAAAACAAATCTAAAATTTTTGAATTTTTTTTTTTTTTTTGAGCTTTTCGAAAAAATTTAAAATTTCAATCGTAACCTGAAGTCTATTTGGACAAATAAATGATCCTTAATGCCATTCACCAGCAAGAAAGTTTCTCTCTGTTCTATTCTCCGTGTACTTTTCTCTCTGTTCCCTTTCTCCATGCATTTCTCAATGAGGGGCAAAAATTTTAGTCCGAAATCATGAATCCATTCAAAACCATCCAACTTGAATGGGTTGAATCTAGTTATTATCATAAATGGGTTGTTATTGGAATTTTCACTAAATGTTCATTTTTAATTGAACTTAAATAGGTAAAAACTTAAATACTTAATTGGGCACCCAAATAGAAAAGTTAATTGAATACCAATCCATTTTATAAAATCCATTCTTGCACATGGAAGGTAAACATATAGTAAAAATTCAATTCCATATGTAGAAATAAATTAAACTAAGGTTATAAAATAATTGTTTTACCACTTAACCTTATTTTCAATTTGAATTCACAGGCATGCCAAACAATTTAAAAATATTTCTTAGCAAGTTTTTTATTATCTTAACAAATTTCAAATCCATTCGAACTAAGGCCTTAAAATAGTAGTTTTGTCCGGAATTTAATGAAACCTAGAATTTGTTTTCCATCAAATTCTAGGCATCCAAAAGGACTAAGAAAGTATTTCCTAGCCAGTTTTTCTATTAGCTAGCAAATTTCAAATCAATCAATACTTGAGGCATAAAATGACTTTTTTACTTCATGGTTCATTTTCGGTCTAAATTCATATTTTGCATATCTCAAAAGCTTAAAAAAAACACTCCTGAAAATGTATTTTATTAGTTTAGCAAATTTTGAAACGATTTGAATTCAGGTAGTAATATGTTCATTTTACCCTTGATAAACCGAACTAACCCTTTTTTCACTAAGTAGGGTGGGCTACATTTTACCCTTGATACATTTTCATTTTATTTTTGCACTATGAACATCTCAAAAGATTAAGAAAATATTCTACTTAATTTTTTTAGCAACTTAACAATCAATCCAAACTTAGGTTGTAAAATTATCATTTTATTTTTGGGTTAATTCTCAATCCAAATTTTCATTTTGGGAAACCCAAGAGATTGAGAAATATTAATTGTGTAGTGTGTATCTTAAAATTGCATTCTGGAACTTTATTTATTAAAGTTTATTTCATATATTAAATTAATTATTTTTACATATTCTTTTATGTTTTCTAAAAAAATTTAGTATATGTTATTTTGCACTTTATTTTTAGATAATCTTCTATTTTTTCTTAAAAAAATATGTTTTTATAATTTTTGTTATATTATTATTTTTTTTTTTTTAAAAATTGAATAAATTGAAGTCATAAAAAACGGGTCGAGTTTGGATTATTGATTATTATCCGCTCAAATATAACCTATATTTTAAATGAGTTCGATGTTTTTAACTCAAAATTCATTTCCAACCGACCCAAAACTGCACGTTTCCCACCTCTGGTTTGAATATATGATAAAGTACTGGTCAAAGTAATTGTCCTTGCCTCGATTCAATTTGGAAGGGTACATACAATCTCTGTATAAAATTCATCTTTTATCATCAATATTTGTAATATCTTAGGTGGTGTTTAGATAATATAAAAAAAAATACAAAAATTTGATATAAAAAGTAATATATAATAAAATTTAATCACAAAAAAATTAATAAATTTTAATAAACCAGACACTCCTACCGAATACAACATCAACAACCAGTCAAATCGCCGTGGTCCTTGGGCTCCTTCGCTAGCTATGACTTCAACCGTCCGAGCAAACGAGGTAATACGGCTACAATCATTCAAACCGCGCAAGTGCAATCAGATCTAAATATATATATATATATATATAATTAATCAGATTAGTTATATTCGTGAAGTTCAATCTATTGATTTCACACAACTTACTTCTAGTTTGATATATGTAGAATTTATGCACCATCAAGGGCACTAGTTTAGGTCAATCAGAGACCTCAAAAAAATAGATAGCCACTACTAGGAAAATCCACCAGAAGTTGTATCCTAGCCCAAGTCTAAATGGGGCCTAACTAGAGTCAAATATCAGATATTCTTAAGATCTTGAATTGTCTACTGAAACATGCAATGCTGTTTAAGTGTCACACTGCACGGCCAAACAATTCGAGATTTTAAGGCAAATGATAAGTAAAGTAGCCAATCATTAATTGATTAACGCAACCAAAATAAAATTGCCAATTATATTGTACACACTTTGAATAATCGCTCAAGAACTTCTCATACACAACAAAACAGCACCCATTTGACAAGAGGAGAAAAAAAAAAATATTCGTACAGGAAGGCAAGGCCAAGCATTAGACATGGGATACTTGTCCCTTGTCCAAACAATGAAATGAATGCAATGTAATTGATACAATGGAGACGCTAAAACACAGGTCTTTTCTGCAGAAACGAGAAGCAAACCTGAGGTTGCTCGATCTAGTTCTGTCAGTAGAAATGTGAATCAACTGACCTTTCTCTGCATTCAATCAGCAATGTACAATTCATTATGTGAGCAGCCAGTACTTTCGCAATTTCTTTGCAGGACATTAGCTTCAATCTAGTAGGATTTTTTTTCCCGAGTACAACATACAAAGATCACCTTCCCATTTGAGCTTCAATAAAGCATATATTATTCCATCATTTCATGAGCAATCTTCCTCCTCTCCTCTGACCGATGATGGAACAACTTGGCAATTTTTCGCCTCTCACAGTCCTGAAATGCAAGGAACCAAGAGCGTTAACAAATTGACTCCTGAACAATTACAATATGGAGTTTTGTCCAACTCTGCTGAAAGATTTCCAATCATCTGGGACAAAACAATAATTCACAAGATTCCTCACCTTGAACATGTTGAGATAGAAAGGTTTGGCAGGATTCATCCTCCTCAACTTCTTGTATGTATATGCAAAACTTAGTTGATCACGGGGAGTAAACCGATCTACCTCATTAAACCAAAGGCAAGAGAACAAGTTTGACATTGGTGTGTGTGCCCTTACAATGAAAGACCCTTCAGGTACATCTGCCAAGAACAATTACGTGGAAATAAGGAACCAAAACAATATACTCAATCTGTGGAGTTTAATGAGGAACTTGCAAACAAAAAGCATACTGCTCGGTAGAAGCTTCCCTGGATCTGACACATTGAATCTTTTCAGCCCATCAGCGTGGTAGAATTCAAATTGTTGATCTATGATGGTGTGGTTGTACTTGTTAAGCCTCTTATTTTGGGCAACTTCTTCCCATACACAATGCCGGTCATAGTGATTGGAAATGGCATACTCATAACCTTTCCGCCAAAGGAAGTATTCCAATATAAGCAGAGGGTCA
>JAVXUM010000037.1:33093283-33110231 GCA_035590655.1 Pouteria glomerata
GTAGTTTGCTGTCCAGCCAAATAGAATACCTGAAAGATTTTACATGCACAAGTTAAAACCAAGTTGTCTGTCTGAAGGGACACTAACTCTTAAATGTACGCGAGACTCCCGCATTGCTAGATCTACGGAGGGTCACTTTCACGCAACCTTACACCTACTTAGAAAGAGATTGTTTTCAAGGTTCAAACCCATAACACCCAGGTCGCAATGGAATGACCTTAACTTTATTCCAAGGCCGCCCTTTATACCACTAACTCTTGAGGAATAATAATTAACTAAGACAACTTGTACAATAATGAGGTTCTTAATATACCATGCTAAAGAAATGGGTTAATGAACACCAAAACCTTACATAAATAGCAGAAGTTTACACGAGTGTGTATGATCAACATACCTAAGGTCATTCACAACAGGTTAGTAACATGAATGAATAGCAGTGGTCTTCCATGAACTTATACACTCACAAACATATTTTCCCAATTTACAAGTATTATTCTTACAGCAGCACAAGAGCATAATAATAGCATGCTAGGAAAGCCTTGGTAAGTAAGTTTAGTGGGGCTCCATGTATCACACAATAAAAAACGAATGTCAATGAGAACTGCAATGAGGAAACTGGGTGCTCAATTAATAATAATAATAATAATAATAATAATAATAATAGCCAAAGTTAACATATATTGGGGGTGTTCGGCGCGATGAAAATCGTTGAAAACCTCTGAATACCCCTATAATTCTCTAACACATTTTACATTTCTCATATTACGTGAAAGTCAAAATAAATTTATATATATCTACATATTCCAACAACTTTTTACAAACCTCAATAATTTTTTCATAAATCTCAAAAACTTTTTCACAAATCTTAATAATATTCTACGAACCCCAATAACTTTTTTACAATTCCAAAAACTTTTTTATAAACTCTCATAACTTTTTTATAAATTTTAACATAAAACTGTTCTGATATACCTAAAAAAACCATTCCGACAGATTTTTTTCTGTAAAAAGTTAACACAAAAATTAAAAAATTTCACTATTCTTATCTGAAAAATATAATTTGATAGCTGCGTACCAAACGTAAAAAAATCAACTAAACCACATTTTACGTTGTTTTTCTTAATTTTTCGTTGCACTAAACACCCCCATTGTAAGCAATACAATATTGAAACCAATGCATTATTTAAATAGAAGCATCATTGAACCAGGTATATTAAAGGTACATCTGCTGATGTCTATACGCTTCACTTACCATCACCAATGTAAATATCAGTTTTGAGTTAAATTCATCACAGTGGCAATCCTTGCAGTTTATCACAGCCTGACAGGCATCTCAAAAACATTTGCACCAATTTATTTGATTTACACTCCCCACTCACCAACTTTCTTGATGGAATACACACTGCTTCTCAAGCAACTTGCATTTTTGCAATCTTCAACCAAATCTAATTAATTAAAACGGAGATGGACATTTATCCCAACTATATCTTTACCGCACACAAACAAAAAGCACTGCAACCTCACTTTTCTATGAGTGGACACATAAAACTGAGGCTTTACAATAGGGCTCCAGCAGTTTTTTCTAATATAGTATCAATTTAATGGAATGTACAAGTAGTTGCAAGACGCGCACAGCACAACTAGCAGAGGACATCAGCAAATTTACCAAATTTCCAACAGACTACTTGGAATATTATGCAAAAGTACACAGACTCTAGCAAGTATCCCTGAGTGTTATTTTGGGCCAACTTAAGATGATAGGGCTCCGATGTGTGGTTAATTTACTAGGCCTAGATTGGCCTCACTAGTTAAAGAGATAGTTTTACATCTAAATTTAAGATCTATTAGAATTAAGACAAGTTAAGCAGCCTAAAAATTTTTATGAACTTTCCTATGTTACATAATTTTTTGATAAATCATAGAGAAAATTTTAAGCAATTAAATAAAATATTTATATGTAATATAGATTTAAAAGATATATTTATATATAAGAAATATGAATATTTTCCCTTATTCCTATGTTCTTGTGTGTTGCATTTTGGAATTGGACATAATGGAGAATTAGACATATCGTTGCTGAAACAATATACTCATGTAACACGAGGTTCATAGTCTTTGGGGTGTCTCCAGTAATTATATTTGTTTTGAATTTGGGGGAGCAGTTGGGTGAAATTTTGGAATCATCTATGGTTTAGTGATAATTGTTTAAAGGATATTTTTCCATATACTTTTGCTTTATCCATAGATAGAGAAGTGGCAAATCGTTAATGATGAATCATTGGAAGGTCATGTGACATGGAACCTTATCTCCAAAGACATTTACATTATTGGGAGGGCGAATCTTTGTATAATCTTCTTTTGATATTTATGCATCATTAAGGTTGGGAAGCAAGAGGGTGGGCGTTAGATGGACTACTTCCAAGTTTTTATTTATTTATTTATTTTATTATTATTTTTTTTTTTTTGGGGGGGAGGGGGAGAGGTTGTTTGGTGTAAAATCACTTTATATTATCTTGGACAGCAAGGAGGACAACAATTTTCCACGGAAATAGCATTCTTTGTATGGTTGGCAAAGTGCTTACCATTGATATCTCATGGCTAGAAAAGAGTAATGGTTAATTGGTGTTATTTGTGCAAAGAGGATGGTGCATATATTAATCATTCGTTCATCCATTGCTTGTAGGCAAAAGAGTTGTGGCCCTTGGGGGGGTTGGTTCTTTCTTGCTTTGGAATGCAATGGGTTTTTCCAAAGGAGATCAAAGATGTGTTGGAGGCATGGTGCGGTACACGAGTCAATAAACAGAGAAAGAAAACATGGAGAATGAAGCCACTTTGTCTAGGGTGGCTGACTTGGGGGGAAAGGAATATTAAAACATTTCAACACATTAAGCTTCGTAAATACTCTTTTGTCCATTTTGTATAGATGGGTATCATGGGGGTTGGAACCTGATTTACATAGCTTTTGGAATTTCATAGAGCATTTGGAGGTTCAAGAGTTTTTTTATTTTTCCTTTGTAAGAGGCTGGTATCCTCTTGATGCCCATCTATTAATAAAATTTTACTTAAAAAATAAGGGTTCAATTCAATAGGGTTGAATTTACGAAATTTCAAGGTTACGTTTAGTGATTCGCTAGGTCTTCGATAATGTACCTTAACATCAACCTGTACCCTCTAACATTGATTTAATTCCAAAAAACCTCAAATTAAACCCCATCCATCTCATATTATCAAATCAGTTTAAAAAATCCTTGACGTATGGATGGTGTCACATGCTCATGGCAACTACAACAGTGCAGTTTAGCCAAAATCAAATTTTCAGTTCTCTTTCTTACCTTGCAGAAGGGAAGAGCCGGTGTGGCAAGAATTTTGGTATTTTTCCCACTCTACGCATATCAGTATAAGGCAGATTCTTCACCACCACAATCTTCCATAAACCAACAAAACCCATTCTATCCGGCATCTGCCCTTCAGAAGAAAGAGTTTGCAAAGTGATTTCATCGACAAACATAACGAAGCAGACGTTTTTCCTTGACAAACGTGAGACCTGAAAACGAGAGTAACTTAAAAACGAGTAACCAGCAAGTATAATGTGATTACCGATCAAAAAATGTTGCAGAAACAACTCCAAGGTCCACAAGATTACAAGATGCAATGGCAATTCACCAAAAATAGACATACAATCAGAGGCAAATGCATTGAGGAACATAGTCAAGAGTTTCTTAGAGAACTCTTTTTTTTTTTTTTTGGGGCCTAAGATTGTGAACAACATATGCGCCTGAGCCCCCGGCACCAGATACCTATTTGTTAACTATTATAGCACATTAAACCATCATTCAGTCTATTAAGGATTGCAATGAAAACATCAGTTGGTACATTAAAAGAGAAGATGAGTGGTGCCAGTACAAGCAACAAATGGAGATTTGAAGTAGAAAGGGCCTAGGCTTGAGAAACAAATTGTGCAAATATAACCAGAAGCGTGCAAGTATAAAGGATGACCTTGAATTTCAACCTATTAGAAGGGCAGAAAACAAAAAAGCTAGTAATTTAAATCCATTTATGAAGAAGATTTAATGATGTTTGGGTCACTTTTATGGTCTATGCAACACCACCTCACACTAAAGCAAGCTTGAACTCTATTCAGAAGATTGGTGAATCTTACACATTGCTAGCCTCACTGTGGGTAGTCCATGTCACTAGGACTAGGCTATTGGGACCACAACAGCATATGAGAATTTCCATCCCACATCAAAATGCTAATTTGTGCAATAGTGGTCCATGGTCTTCCCCCAATCTTCCCCTTTTGAGAGGTGGTTTGGTTGCGCCGACTTATTAGCAAGTCATCCCTCAACCTTCCCCTTTTCAAGTCGAGTTTTTGGATGTGCCGACTAAATAGAGAGCAAGGGAAAAAAACAACTTTGATTCCCAACGTGGCATGCACACAATAGCTTTATAAACAAATTACAAAATTTACCATCCAACCTTACAAAAAAGTTCAGAATAATGACATAATATAAACTTTCCCTAATAAATAATAATATAAATCTCTATACGGTAAAGCTATGAACAAGGGAAAATGTCAAGTCATATGGTAAAATTTCAACATAGTATCACATGCCAGGTAAATTTTGGACAATCGACAAGCAGTAACTCTGCCAAGGCGCCAACAAACAAATACACCATGTAACAAAACAGAGACATTTCAAGATGTGTGGAGAGAAGCAAAAACAACATTCCTTGGATCCAAAGTGAACTACCTTGAACAGGTCCTACAGGAAGGTCAGTTGTAGGTAATTTTTCTCAAGAGTCCTAAACAACAATTGTGGTCATTTTTCCAACCTTTTTTCTTTTTCTTCCTTTCTGTCGTTGAATCAGAATTTTATCAGTACAAAGCCTATCAGCTCCAACAAATGTGCCTTCTCACGACGTTCCTCTAATCATTTGATATGGAGTTCTAGAAATACTTATATGAATTTTGAGTGAGTTGAAACATGTAAATACCTGTTTTGAGAGAGACAAAAATTGGGGCCCCTACCATGATCTGTTTAAACTTTAAAGTGGACAAAAAGTATAGATTTGTTGGTTATGCTGAGAGGTAGAAGATAATGCCTCTTTACAGCGGAGGAGAGTCGAGCCACGGAGGGTGGCCTCAAAGCACTAAGGACAGTGGTTCCTAGGGCAAGCGGCCAACTCTACATAGTCTGATCTGTCCATTAATGGCAATTCAGTTAAGTTACTGTTGGTGTCCCCATACAACCAGATACCACGGGGATTGTGGTTGTACCATACAAGTTGACAAGTATTGGATGGTTTGTCCAGCAGTGCCCCCCCTTTCTCTCTCTCTCTCTCACACACACACACACACACACAAAAAATTGTTTAAGGGAACCTCCAGGGATCCTGTAGCTCTAACCACCAAGCTGCTAATCTCTAATGAACCCACACAGGAGAAAATGGGCATGAGACCCTTGGGCTGCTCACGCGTGGCGTTGCCCTAAGGAATCCCTATGTCTCGCTCCTAATCCATAATGATAGCTCCTTGTCGGAAGCTAAGTATTGAAGTCTAGAAGGTATTCATGGGAGAGTCTGAAATGCCCCAGCACGGCTATTTTGTGAGGGAGTGTGGGGCCTACAATGCCCTCACCGGACTACTTACTGCATTTGGAGAGCAAGATCTTGTTGCAGCAAGAGGAGCATTCTCCTTCAATTATCCAAGAGGAGTCTTGGAGGGATGAAGTGGCCCCACACGGTTGTCCTGCAATGGATTATGCTATTGGAGGTTCCTTCACATAGCTAATGCAATGCCCAATCATGGTGCCAATGTGGTGTCAGCAGCGAGTTCAAGCTAGCTAAGCCAAAAATAATGGATAACCATCACTGGATGCCATTATAGGCAAAACAAGCAACCTTTCATTCTAATTAGCAATATTTTCGTAAGCTCAATATTTTTTTGTCAAAAACAAAAATGGATATCTATCCAAATAACACTAGTAAAATCCATGAGAAGAACATATGAACCCATAGTAAGAGAGAATGGTGGAGGCAACCTCAAAATCCAAGACCAGACAATTAATGCTCACATGGATATACAACCAACAAAACATAAGTTTAGCGAACTTCCAGTGAATCTAACAGAGCTTTAGCCACTCTCCACTTACAACTCCAAATCAAACCAAGCCTTTTCCTACTAGGTGCGTTCAGTTATATGGATTTGACGATACCAATCAAATCTGTTTAGGGCCATATCCTCCATTAGATTCATGTAGGTAAGGTCATGTTCAATAGTTTCTTTCCAACTACTCTTGGGTTCCCCTCTCCTACTCCTGGCAATCTCCATACTTTCACACCTTTTAACAGGTGCCTCCGTTGGACGCCTTCTAACATGGCCAAACCATCTTAATCGATTTTCTCTCATTTTATCTTCAATCAGTGCTATTTCCACTTTGCCCTTCAATCTTCTTGTCCCTAATCCTATCTCTCATTGTAATCCCGCACATCCATCTTACCATTCTCATCTCCGCAACTGCCATTTTCTGACCATGATTATGTTTTACTGCCCAACACTCTGATCCATATAACAATGCTAGTTTTACCGCTACCTTCTAATACTTTTCTTTAACCTTGAGGGGGACTTTCCGATCACACAAGACTCCTGAAACACTCCTCCATTTCGTCCACCCAGCCAAAATCCTGTGACTTATATCAGTATCAATTTCTCCATCCTATCGTACCATAGATCCAAGGTATCAAAAGTTTTCTTTCGTTACAATCTTTTGAGTGTCCAAACTTACTTCTATGCTACCAGTTGTCCTACTTTGACTAAATTTGCATTCCATATATTCCGTCTTGCATCGACTTAGCCTCAACCCTTTCATCTTTAGCGTTTCCGGCCACAATTCTAACTTAGCATTCACTCATTTTTTCGTCTCATCTACTAAAATAATGTCATCTGTAAATAACAGACACTACGACACTTCATCCTGAATATGTCTAGTAATCTCGTCCATAACAAAGTCTTGCAAGGAATACTAATATAAATGAAGGACCTCTTTCATTACCCATGGACCTATGATAGGGCTCCCAAAGCATGGAAGATATGAGTTCCTATCTAAACCACAATTAGATGCATAACTTTAGTTATCACTTGAACTAAAATTGAATACCTTACACAGGCAATGGCCCTGATTGCTTCCCTTGTAATTGCCACCATATCCAAGTCCGATTAATGTTTTATCAAGCAACAAAATACATTGATAGGTTATTAAGTTTTTACTATAAAAAGCTTATAACCTTAACAAACCGAAAATAATAACAAACTTATCAACGTTGTCAAAATCAAGATCCTATATTGGATTATTGGATTATGACAATGTATCCTAAATCAGATTGAGGATCATAACATCCCCCAAAGAAAAAATAGAAAGCACATAATGATTTTCCTAATACAAGACTCAAAATAGGAACACACATCCATAAGTTCGCATAGACATTTCAATAGAATTTATAAGTAGATAAAAATAGAACTTGCATCTCATGGAAAAGGTATGTAAATATAAACAATATACCCATACTAAAAGTTTGGCATATCATAAAAAATATTTAAAAAACAATGGGGATAGACAAGAAGTGATTTGTAATTTCTAAAAAACATAAATATCATTATTTCTGTTACAAATTACAATATAATAAGTTCTCAATACTGTTATAATATGACATCAACAAAATAATATCTCGTTGATATTATTTCCATTATCCAAGATATTATATTTGATATCCTGTAGATTTATTTTCTTACTATTTCCATGCATTACTGGTTTATTCAACTATAAATAGGCACAGTATTTGCGTGGTCAATAACAATTTAGATAGTATAAAAACAATTTTCCATATTCTCTTCTAATATCTTAGCATGGTATCAGAGCCACTGTTAGGAGTAGTATAATATATCATAATTGTTTCTTTGTCTATCAATGGACAATTGTATTGTGTTTAGTCTTGCAATATAAATAAACTGAGAGGGAGAAGAGTTAATTACTCTCTTATTTTCTATAATTACTTTTTCAACTTGTCATTAGAGATTGATTGAAAAAGGAAAAAAAAAAAAAAAGGAATAAGAAGCGGCGTATAGAAGAAAAAAAAGACCTTGCTTATTGCCAGTGGCATCTCTAGCCACCGGAATTTACCTTTGCCGCCACCATTAGACTTATCGGCTGTCAGCAACTTCAACCATATGAAACCCAACGGTGTTTCCACGCGCCTCCATGCACAGATAGCCTTTCCAACTTGCCTATTGTGTTACAAAAAGGTAAGCATACTTGTACTCCTAATAATCCCATTACCAATTATATCTCCTATCATCATTTTATTTCCTTGTCTCTCCTTTGTTTGTACCTCATCATCTATTGCTATTCTTCCATCTTATAAACATGGACTTTGGTTATTTAGGAGTAGAAATATACTATGGATGAAAAAAATGCATACCTTTCATCAAAATCAAACTTGGGAAGTCACCACTCTGCCTCCTAGAAAACAAATGTTAGTTGTCACTAGGTTTATACATTTAAGAATCTTCCTAATGGTTCTGTTGAAAGCAAGGTACGTTGCCAAAGGGTACACTCAGACATATGGCATCAACTACTTGGAGATCTTCTCTCCTATTGCCAGCCTCAATTCTGTTCATATTCTTCTGGCTTCTGGCTGTTGCAATCAGCTGTTCTTAGCCTTTACATTAGCTTGACGTAAAAAATGACTTTCTTTATAGTGAAGTTCAAGAAAAAGTCTATATAGATTAACCTCCTGGTTATAGTATGCCTGCTAGTGAGCATGTTGTGTGTCATTTAAAATGAGCTTTATATGGCTTGAAACAATCTTCTCAAGCTTGGTTTGACCAATTTAGTTCTGTTTGTTCTACTGCTAATCATTCTGTTTATTCAACATACCTCTTCAGGTACTATTATCTTAGTTGTGTATGTTGATGATATTATTTACTCTAAACTTCTAAAATTATTCCTAGTTACTACTCTCTCTCAATCCTCTCAAAAACTACAACAGTTTCCCTATATTCATTGGTTCCTATATCTTGGATAGGCAGAATTTCCAATAACAATCTTGCAAGAGATGGGTTGCCCCCCATGAGTCCGAACATACTCATGAACATAGATTTCTAAAATTCTCGGTGTTTTGATTAGGTTCAGTTTGTAGTTAAAACAATAAAATTAACATTTCAGATCATAAACGATGTACATTCTAGATGACAAATCGTTAGGGGTTAATATATGTTCACTCAATTCTATCTCATCCTATGATATACTTTGAATCACAATAAATCAAAATTGCAAAAATTACATTTACTGACCGATATACCATGCTAAATACCTAAACCTCTGCCATACAAAATATATCATACAATACATATTGAACAACATACAACTCTAAATATGCTGATTTTGACATTGGATTTGAAGAATGTCAAATACTTTCTCCATTGAACTATGCTGTCATGCCCACATCTTTTCTTTTAAGCCGATTAGATGCTTTAATATTGTATATGGTACTTATCTCTTCACTAGTTAGTATTTAAAGGCTTCACCCTTTTTCACCATTACTATTCCCCCCTCCCTCCCTCTGCCCATGAAAAATAAGTCAAAAAGGCCCTGTATGGTGGGCATATATCTTTCCTTGCAGGTTGATAAAACGTAGCCTTTCACCACAACCTACGAAAGTTGAAGTTTATATTACTTATTCTAATTATTACTCTTTTTTATAAGTATAATTATTACACATTTTAAAGTTAATTCCTCAAATCCTTAAGGTTAAGAGGCCTGACCAGTAAAACACTACACTAATCTTTTGCCCTCTAACAGCTATCACTATTATTATGTAACAAAAGGCAATTATTATCATGATGACATTCAATATTGTTCCACAGATATGCTATCTAAAGCAGACAGTTCTCAAGAAAAACAGCATTGCAGCTAAAGAATACAGAAAGGTAATTATTGTAGCTATTTCACTGAAAATAAATGGTGGAAAAGGGAAGTCCAGCCAGGGGAAAGAAAAAGGAAAAAATGAGTACCGTTTTACTTATAGGTGTTCTCAAACGATCAGAATTTCCAAATATGCAAGAAACCACAGCGACATGGCAAGTACCAATGTATTTTGCATCATCTTCTGCCAAGTCAAATCCTGTACTAGGGGATCCTTTAGGACCTTTCACGAAGCCACAGTTCATTTTTTTATCAGATGCAAAAAATGATTCTTCCCGTTCTATTAAACTCTGATGCCCAGCAAATCTGGGCTCCCATTGTTCTTGTCCATGGGGCCTCTCTTCTACTGCTGTATACTGCAAGGAAAATCTTGCAAATTTTCGACTTTCTAAAGGCTCTACAAGCTTTGCTGTAGAGTTCAAAACCTTCATCTCACAATAACCTGAAATTTTATTTTATTTTTTTGATAAGCAGTAACTTTTATTACATGAAATCAAAAGAGAAACTAGTACAGGCAGGAAAATGATTAGTACCAAAGAAAAATACCCCAAAAAAAAAAGAAAGAAAGAAAAAGCAAGCTACAATCAATTACAAAGCTCCTGCCCAACTGAACCAAATAAAAAATAAAGGTATTCCAACAAAGTCATTAGAGATGAACGCCCAAAAGGAAGCTAAAAAGTTAATTCTTTCCTAAAGATTATCTACTTTCTCCATGTTTCCATCAAAGATTCTAGTATTTCTTTCAAGCCAAAGAACCCACAATATTGTGAACAAAGAACACCTCTATAGCACCTTTGCTTTCAAAGACTTCCCAAAAACCCAAAAGTAAATGGCCAAGAAATCTTCGACTCGACAAATCCAAATCAACAGAACAATGGACGAAAAGTTATCAAGGGATTCCTCCTTTTTTGTACAAACACACTAACATTCTTCCACGGGAATTCTCCTTTCGGAACTTTCATGCTTCCCTAAAGGCCTTGTAGAATAAGCTGACTTCAAACTTGCCTTTATTGGACACCTTCAAACTTACTTTGTCCTCCCCTTCTTCTAACTTGGCTGAATAAGGGACTCAACAAAACTGTCAACCTCCCAATCATATAGGTTTCTTCGTAACACTATGTCCCACACCATTGCGCAATTCTGGTAATGTAAGAAATTTGCGGCTGCTTGTCCTCTGTCCTCAGCAGTGTCAAAAATCCCATGAACCTTTCCTTAAGCTTATTTCCTTCCAGCCACTGATCCTGACCCTCTACCCACCTCAACGGATATAAATCTGCTGAAATTTGACAACCCATTCCAGATACTTTTTCACGAGCTGGTACTCTACGTCCCCCTTATCTCCTTATGGTCCACTCCACCCCATATTTGGTTGCTATCACTAATCGAAAGAAACTAAAACATTGTAATTGTAATCCTATATATACAACATCTTTTTTCCATTAAAAATACTTAGTTAAGAATTCGAAATATTCTTAAGCCTTATTTAAGAAGGTAAAGATTCTTAAATTAACACGCCCATAAAATGCCGTACTTGCATTACAAATGAATATCCCTGATCCAAAGAAGAGAAAGTGAGATGGAAGGGGGAACATACCAAAAGGATGACAACATGGCAACAATAGATAAAAGCAGAACTATAGGCTGTTTCTATGGCAGCAAAAGCCCAACATGCTGGTGGCAAAAGCAATCGGTAGATGCATACTAGCAGCAATTTCTCCACATTCCAAATTTTAGTCCAATAAATTATACATACTTCTTCATTATAATTATTAAGAGCCTAGGTAGTTTTTTTAGAGTGTTAAGAGAGAGAGAGAGAAACATAAGAGCCAGAATAAGTGATCCACAAATGGGAGAATTCTCCCTTACAACAGAAAGCAAGAAAAAATAATATACACATAGGCATACATGCCTAGGATCATTATGAAAGCTGGAAATACTTACCAGAAAATTTGCGGCGCTTTCCCTTCTTTTTTGAACCTGAACGCCTTTCGGAAGTAGACCTTTTAGCAGATTGACCATCAAGAACATTGATGTGTTTGGAATTTGCATTGATTTGATCACGACGTTGAGAATTCAAAGAAGAATTTTTGCTAGCAAAACCAGTGGAAATTTCCTCCGCCTCCTCTGCGATATTGTGGTCTTTGATTCCAACATCAAGGGCATCAAAAGACTCTCGATGATCCACATTATGCAAACTTTCTTCATCAAAATGGTCACCGTCGTCATGTCTAACATCATCATATTCTCCTACTTGAGCATCATGCAAACCAATTCCATCATCATACTCGTCATCAAAATCAACTTCCTCATTCTGATGCCCAACATGTTCATTATTATGGTGCTGGTTTTTATCACTATGTGCCTCTTTTGATTCCCCAACACTCTTCAAAGATGCCTCATATTCTGCCTCATACATTTTCAATTCATCACGTCCAGCTTCATTATACAACCCGACACCTCTAGTGTCTGAATGCTTAGATTCATCAAGAGAAGATTTCTTGTCACCATTCACCTGCTTTGTTGAAACATGAAACTTAGCAGTGGACCTGTCCCGAGCACCCACAATATCATGCTCCAAAGCATCCTCACTGTAATCCTCATCCCTTCTCCTATCGTCCTTGTCCCAATACCGAGAATCACGGCCATGTGCTATTGAACCATGACCAAACTTAAGAACTTTAAACTTCTGTGTCCGTGTCACGTTTGTGAGAAAATCAGAATCATTCCTCCAATCATCATCCTGAGCGTGAAAATCATTTGTCTCTGCATCAATCCAGTAACAAATATACAGAAATAGTCAGAGTAAATTCAATAATTCCAAAGATCAAGATCAAAAGATAATTGAAAAGGGAAGCCCAATTAATGAGGCTCCCACTTTGTATAGGTTTAGGGAGTGCCAAACATGAGGGGCCTTAATCGCTGAATGCAGAAAAACTATTTCCACTTTTTGATTCCATGACACCTGTATCACAAGAAGTTATTGCTGGGTAATTTAAACCCACAAAGCTAAGTGCTCAACTTAGGATGCTTCTCTTGATAGGGCTTTCCTATACCAGGGGTAGGAGTTTCTTGCCTCATTAACTCAGTCATTATGTTACTGTGCAAAAAAGAGCTGAATTGCTAAGAAAATGTATAGTCTATTGTTCTCAAAAACATTAATCACTAAACAACATGATGAATTGAACCAACTCAAAAAAAGGTAGCAGGCAAATCTGTCATCGAAAACTAACACAGAAGCATTGGAAACGGAAAGAAATGAGCCAACTGCTGACAAGGTTCAAAACAATGGGAAAGAATCAAATTCCACACCTTATAATTTCCAAGAATGAGATGAAATTAATGCTGCCATGTTTACTTGAAATAGGTAGGGAAAAAGAAAATTGAGGATAAAGTCATTTTTCATTGTATTTCTCTAGAAAGAAAACAAACCCTACCCAATGTTTCCATGAACCAACCCAATGTTTCCATGAACCAAGCCAAACATTAGCCACGCCTAGTCTTTGACTCAATTTGGAACTGAATACCAAACAACATAAAACTTCACCCTAATTCCATTGCCCAGAAACACAATAAACAAAAATAAAAATATGAACACTCGGTATAAATTTATACAAAAATATGTTCTATATAACCATTGAACTTTCACCCACAGGCAAACCAACTAATACAAGCAGCCACATTTAGATGACTAGAACAAGATTTCATACACTCCTGAATCTCCATTTTTGGGAAACACTAATGACCCAAATATTGTGGTTTATTAAATTTTCTCAAAGTAACTAAATAGAACCAAATTTATTCCTGTTGGTACAAAAAATAAACTGGACACGTGACAATCATCCCGAGTACACGTATGCCGACCTCAGTGTTCAGTTCCCGTGCGCATGATTGCTTTCCCGACCTCAAAGATATGTGTCCAAAATGAAGGATTAAGGTTCTAAATCATTTCTAAAGTAATATCATCACTTTATTGGTTCGTTATTCTAACAGTCGGGGACATGATGTGATAGTTATTTTTCTCAAATCTGAAACATCTCACCTACTACTCTGCAAATAATCTCACACACATTAAATACACTACAAATCGTCAATGTAATTACAAGGAAAATGAGTAAGTCGGTGGGATTAACAGAATATTACAGTCAAATCTCTATCCCATTAACTCTTACTTTATCGTAGCCTATAAATAGTTCAGAATAACCACTAAGTAAGGCACACTCACTATTATTCACCAAGCTCTCTCTCTAAAAATGCTTTTTGATCTCCTAACTGACTAGATCATTGGAGAGCTCCTGGTCGGGATCTATTCCTTTTGACTGTTTTCTCTGTGTGCAGGTACTTGAGGGAGAAAATTGTGAAAATGGAGCAGTGGAGGAGATTTTTACTTCCCGCAAGAGACAAATTCATATAAACACACATTCAACCCAACTAATACAAGCGGCGACAGTATGATCACTAGCATAAAATTTCACTCTCTCTTGACTCCTTATTTTGGGAAATCTTAATGACTCAATATTGCAGTTTGATTATCGCCGCAACAGAATACAGGAATATTTTAAACCACCAACATGAAATCAAAAATTCTTTCACAATTCAAAACACATACAAATTCACACAAACACAGTTACTGACCTCTGTCACTGGTTAGATACAAAAAGGCCAAGACAGAGACGAAAAAACCAAGGGCGAGAACCACAATGACGGCGCTGATCGGGAGCTTGCGGCCCTTGAAGCGACGGTTGCGATGCTGCTTGTGAATAGACGCGCGAATCCCGACAGACACGTAATCTGACGAACCGTTTCCATGGCTTCGGACACCGCCCCTATCGAAGCCCGATTGCCTATACTGAGCCATTCGAGCATTGCTCAAGCCACTCTTCTAGAGAGAGAGAGGGGAAGGCACTGATACGTACACAGTTAGATATATATACATACGAGAGACCGAGATTTTGAAAAAGAATATTATTGGATCGGATTGAATTGAATTAAATTTTTCTAGGGTTTGAGCGAGGTGGTTTTGACCTTCGGATTGTTTTGGATGCTCTTGATCGAAGTTAATGGATTTGCGCTCACACTCATTCACTCAATCGGAAGACAAGAGAGAAAGAGAGAGATTTTTTTAATTATTTATTTTATTTAAAAGATGTTAAAGGTGGTAAAAAATAAAATAAAATAAAATAATATTATATTACATAAATTATAGGGTTATATTTTATGTAATAGAATAAAAATAAATAATTTTTAAATATTTTATGTAATGAAATAAAAATAAATAATTTTTAAAAATTTTTAACGAATCAAAGACAAGTGAACGGGGGACAACAAGGCAAGGTTCAGACCGTGATCAGGAGGAGGACGAGAGCAGCGCTGTCGGTCCCTAAATTGCGTGTTATTCTAAAATTACAAAATTACCCTTCGTGTTCGACCCTTTTCTGTGAGCACCCTCGTAAATATAAACTAAAGAAAATAATAATTACACGTGCCGATCCAAGTCATTTACTTTTTTTTTTTTAATGTTCGAGATTGATCCTGTGTTCTCTAATTTTTACATTTGAACGTTCTAAAATTTTGTCAATAAATAAGTGTGTGCTTCGATATATCGAAGCTCAATATTAATTTAAAATAATTTAATTAATTATATTAATAATTACATTTTATTTAGCATACAAAATTCGGTAAAATTATTCATAAGATTTAATCACTCACAGTAAGAAAAAGAGACTTTAGAGTGGAAGCGGGGACTGACATTGCTCCCAATGTCACCGTGCTGCTATCACCCTCGAGCCGCACAATCATTCGGGTGCTGTGCGATACTGTTACGCAGCTTTTTTTTTTGTTTTGGGTTTGGTTCACACGTCTCTTTTTTTTTTTTTTAAGTTTAGTTTCAGACCGACAGAATTTAAGAAAAAAATATTAATTTTTTTTATAATTAGCTATTAAAATATTAACTTTTTTTTTTCACACATCTCTTTTCTTTTTTTTAAGTTTAGTTTCAGACCGACTGAATTTGAGAAAAAAAAATGTTAATTTTTTTTTTTTTTGTAATTAGCTATTAAAATGTTAAAAAAAAGTTAACATTTTAATAATTATTTTTTTAACTTTTTGTTAATTTTTTATTTTATCTTTTAATGTTTAAAATAAGTATAAAATGTAATATGATAAATTTAATTATTTAAAAAAAAAAAAAAAAGAAAGTCATCACCGCACAGCCGATCTAAAACTAAATTTAAAAAAAAAAAGAGGCGCGTTAATCTAACTAAAAAAAAATAAAGAAGATCGCGTGACAGCATCATACGACACTCAAGAGATCGTGTGAGTCAGGGGCGATGACAGTGCAGTGACATGGAGGGGCGATGTCGCCCCCTCTGCTTTAGAGTTTTCTCATTAGTTTTCGTATCCTTTTCCCTATCACTAGAAATGATGTAAATTGTCAATCAACAGATTCTCAATTGCTATTCCTATTCGCTGTTATGTTTCATATCCCTGCTTTTTGCTCTCAATATAGGGAATCGGGAGCTCGTTACCTATGTCTCCAAATATATTTTATTTTCCTATCTTCTTATGCCGCATCAATTTTTTTTTTAATTTATATTATTCAGAACAGTTTCTGTGTAACTCGAATATTTTTATATTACACTATAGTTAAAAATTAATAATTAATTATATTTTTAATAAATTGTTTATCATAATTATAATTATTAGTTAAAATTTAATTAGTAATTATTGAAAAATAATTACTTTTGATGAATTAATTGTAATAGTCATCATAATTTATTTAAGAGGTGTTTGGGAACTTCAAAAATTCTAAAAAATTAATTTATCTCACTGTACGCATTACGAACCCGCAATTTATCTCATTTGTTATCATACCAAACACCCTATTAATAGTTAATTATTATAATTTATTTAATAGTTTATCACAATTAATAATTATACTAATTTTTAATTTTATTCAATCAACAATA
>JAVXUM010000037.1:33110842-33122299 GCA_035590655.1 Pouteria glomerata
CAGCACTTAAAAGAGAAGCAACATTGTACATCTCCTATTTTCTGATCCATCAAAATTTAAAGTTAGAAAATTACTTCGAAAGCTTACTGATGCAATAGTACCTTTTACCTTTTTTTTTTTTAATAATTATTCGTTGTTTCTATATTTGATCAAACGAGATTCTGTCCATATTGAAAAAAGCATCTACCAACAAGTCGTGAAAGTTTCTTGATTAGAAAATATATATATATATATTTTTTTTATTTTGTTTCGAAAGGATTAGAAAAGATATTCTACTTCATTGTCTACCCACATATTTATTGTGCGTTTGCTTCAAAACAAGCTAAAACAAAATAATCTAAAGTGCATGGGTCAAATCAAAGGGAGATTGGGTAAAGTACCCAAACATTAGGTATAATTTATCCTATATATAATGATTTTCAGAAATTTTAATAGAAATAACTATTTTGTGATGTTTTGCTTATTAGCCTTTATTTTTACTTGGTAACTATTTCATGGTGTTGAACATAAAAAAAAAAGAAAAAAAAAAAGAAACAAAGAAAAATGAATAACATGATATTTTAACATTAGAACATTTTTGTAGTCCTTTCGAACTATAATTTTATTACATATTTTGTGAATTCTTGTTATAAAAATAAGATTAATTAAATTTAGTTTAGTTAAAATTTATTAGTAAAATTTACATGCTTGAAGATAACTATATATATATATATTGTGCACAGCAAAGCGACACCATTAGTTATAAATGAATAAAAATACACTAACAGTATGTTTGGTTGATTTTCCTTCCAAGCAAAGGAGTGAAGTTTCTTATCTATTTTTTTGTTTTTTTTCTTTCCTCAAGGAAGAGAAATCTATTTCTGCTCATATTAATTGGTTGGATGACAAAAAAGATGGATAATATTTATGTATATATTAAGTTCAAAAACAATACGGAAGAATAATGATTAGAAATATGTAAAATTCACTTTTCTTTGTTCTCTCTCTCTCCTCTTCTTTGGTCTTTTCCTCTTATTATTGGAATAACAAATAATGTGTGGAACTTACATGTCTTTTTCTCGCTCCTAACTTCTCAATCTCCTATCTTGCTTTTTTTTTTTTTTTTTCATTTCTTCTCAACAAATGATGGAAAATTTTTATTTCCTTTCTGTTAATGTGTATCTATAATTCTAATGCATATCAGATAGCTAGTAATAAAATTTAAATAGACTTATAAGAGTAGAATTTGTATTTTATTTTATTCCTACTTTGTAACCCTATAAACAAGGTTAATTATTAATTAATTATATACAGAATTTTCTTAACTTTTTCATTCATTCTTTTCCCTTAACGTGATAACAGAACTCATGTTTTTTTTATCCTAGATAGAGGCCTCAGTGTAAGTTTGGCAACCTACACCATTCAATTTGGCAACCCACGTAATTTCCAATTCTCCATGGTTCAACCTTCATTGACTATCCATTAGCTTTACCCAACTTAATATTGCGTTTACTTATGTTATGTCCAGTTTTCTTAAAAGTCTTATATTTTTACTATCTTTTTTGGAAATACTTTTTGCTACTTTTGTCTCTTTGTTGAGACCTATTGCTGTTTTAGTCTCTTTGTTGGAGACTATTGCTGTTTTAGTCCTTTTGTGGGAGACTCCGGTCTCTTTGTTGGAGACTTACATGCACTTTCTTGTTTCTACATACCTCATCTCCAACTGTTCAATACACTTACCCTCATGTTTCCTGCCATTTAATATGCCTACCCTTGCTTTCTAGTCATTCAATGCGCTTTCCCTTGCCCCCCGATCATTCAACGTGTCTCCAGAGCTAAGTTCTTGATCTCTGGTCATGTAATCAAAGTTAAATTCATTACTTTTGGGCGTGTAACAAGGGACAAGTTCGTGACCTTTTGGGTGTGTAACCAAAGCTAGGTTTATGACTTTTGCGCATGTTACCAGAGTTAAGTTTGTGATCTTTAGGCGTGTAGCCAAAGCTAGGTCTATGACCTTTACGTGCTTTTCCTCACCCCTCCTTCCTTCCTTCCTCAATATTTCTATCCAACAGAAACAAAGTGTAAGTGAGCTAAAATAAAACAAGCCGCCAAAATTTAATTTAGACCTTCTTAAAGTTGACTGCTTAATTTATATTCACCAATACCATATTTGGAAGAGTTTACCATAGGTAAAGCATTGTGGTCAATCTAATTTTTTACGAGTTAGGCCAATTGAAAATATAATATTCTAAAAAAAGTTTGGCTTGAACCTGAAATTGATCAACTTTAATATTAGACGAAGACACCATGAACAAGAGAAAAGTACAAGTGTAATGGAAGAAGTAATCCGTAAATTAAAGATTAATAGAGTTGTGCTTTATTTATAGTTAGCTGAAAACAACTAACATAGGACATAAGGTTAACATAATTACTACCAAGCATAAATTTTGGCATAATTTATGTTATCTTTTGAATTATAAATACCATCAGGTTTCGCTAGCCAGTAGCATTGGCGCTTGAAGTCTAAACAAATTAGATAACTAAGATCCTCTATGTAAACATCACCCGATATATCTTTTGAACCCCAGTAAAAATGACAGAAGAAACGAGTAGTGCCCCAAATGTTGTCATGAAATGACCAATTAAATCCTTGACCTCTATTGAGTGTGCGAAGCCCAAGATCATCATCTTTAGATTGGCAGCGAACTGACAATGGTGTGGGCTGATCTGGAACGTCACTTCCTACAGTAACAGTAAATTTAGAACGGGACAAAACTTTTTGCTCACACAACGATATGCAGACAAATATCAGTATGATAGATGAAAGGTATACACGACTCATTGTGTCATTTGAATTCACAAGTGATGGGTATAGTTGTTGTTCTTGTTATTATAAAGACAAATACATAAAAGTTATATTTGGCATGATAATTATAGCTGATTTGTTGCTCTTCTAAATTTAAACATTTGTGATAACATCATCATTTTGATCATAAACTTGATTAAAAAAAACATCTGAGAGTCAAACATATGCGAAGGATAAGAAAATTGCTTGCCATAATGAGGCTAGAAGATGACAGCAAGACATGATCTTTAGCATAATTTTTGGCTGATTTGTATCTCTTCTTGATTTGAATCTTTATGGTATTCAATGTCATCATTTTGATCACAATCTTTACTGGAAAAGCATTATTAGTAAACACACAAAAATATTGTAAGGATATAATCTTTAACTTAGTAATTTTCTTATTTTTTTGGCGCAAAATCCTCACAATATTTTTGTGTGTTGACCAATAATGCTTGCAACAGTTTCTCAATAAGAAAATGCCTTTTAGGTTTTACAACTATTGGATAAAATCATATTAATAAATATCAAGATGATAAAAAAATGACAAAAGTTTATAAATAAATTGAAGTGAAATAAGTTATTTGCTTATCTATATCTATACTACTATAAAAAGATTTATAGTCTAAATCTGTGAAAAATTCTTATTGGACACTTTTACTCTTTTATCTTCAAGCAAATTCAATTGTATCCTTATTTCATAATTCCTCTGTACTTTCATACATCCTAATTAATGGTAGGACCTTCTATTTTTGTAACTATAATCCTTCATATTTCCTAATCAATGGAGCTATATTTGTGAGCTTTACAATTAAAACATGCGGAATTAAAGTGACATCGATCGTGAGGATGATTTTTGTACTTTATCCTATATTTTATTTTATCTTGCATAGGCTTGTTTGGAGTTTTTTTAATTTTTTATTTTAAACCCACACTTAAGGGTGTTTGGATAACTAATTTTTGCATAAAGTTGGTATAAAAGTGACGCATGATAAAATTTTATTAGAAAAAATTGATAAAAAAATAAAATTCTTTTGTGTTTTTTGGTCAGCCAAAATACCTCTGAAAATCTTTTGAAGGTCCAAATAATTGGATTTACCCAAACTTCTTTTTATCTTTTACTCAAACTCACCAAAATCCAACTTGTCTGATTAATATATAATTATATATTTTTAATATTCTGACGTGGGGGATTTTAGCTTAACAATTAATGCTGGAAATTTTTGAGTTATGAAATACAAATCTAATTAAATTTAATATAAATATATAGATATATATATATATTTGACAATTTTACAAGTTAATTTAAACGATTTGTTAACTTTCAAACAAAAGGTGAGTTATGTGATTTTAGGTCAGTAAAATATAATCACTCGTATTGTATATATTCACATGAAGTACACAAACTATAAATATAGAAACAAAATACAAATTGATTTAGATTTTAAAACTGAAAAATATTTCAGCGAGAAGAAGCAGCAGCAACGGCAACATCTATAGTTAAACTATGTGATGAATATCCCAGACGAGGAGACGGGAGGAAGGCGAGAGCAACCACGCCACTCAGTGTAGCTGCAACCACTCAGTGTAGCTGCAATGGCTCCCACCACATATGATGATAAGTTTCCACCTCCGAACGGATAGTTCCATGGTTCACTTATTAGAGATACAATCAATTGTTTCATTCAACATTAGATATATAATTACTTTTATATATTTATATTATAATTCAGTTCAGTGATTTGACATATATAACATGACATCAACGACCGAGATTTGTTTGTTAATCATCAACGATTGAGTTTTATTTGCCCACGTGCACGGATAAAATACTAATATATATATATAGATATATATATTTTAGTAAAGGAAACAGATACAATTATATGCACACCTCATTTAATTTTTAATATTTTTAATAAAAATATTTAATTTAAAATATAAACAAATAACCTATAATTACTAGCTTTTTTATAAATTAATATTTGTAAAAATGTATTAAATTTAAGTGTCATATATAAATTTATATAGGAATAATAAAAAATAAAAAAAAAATTAAGTAATGACTTTACATATAAAAAAAAGTTTGGTTTTTATTTTTTTTTAATAAAAAATACTACCATTAAGGATAATATGTTAGTGGCATTTTTCATTTTATTTAATTTATAATTTTTATTTATTCTTGTTCATTTTAAAACACTATTTTCTCAAATTGAAATTATTTTTAAATTTGAAAGTTAATGAATGCAACGTCACATTCACAATATATATATATATATATATTAAAATATACATATTTTGTAAAAATATCATATATAAATAATTGAACATAGACTATAAAATTTTTCAATCACAATCAATAATTAAACATACTATTATCAAATTATTATAGTTAAAATTCATATACCACCCTAAATTGCCATTAAGTAAAAATGTTTATTGCCATTATCTTATTTACCATTTTGGTTTGGGTACGTTTGCTTAGCATTATTTTACCATTTTTATTTAGGTGAACTAATTTGCACTTCACTTTACTTCTTTTGTTTTTAAATTAAGTAAAATTATAATTTTTTTGGATTAGCTATTCTCGTGTATAATTTAAAGTGACATAATTGTCTTTCATAAAAAAAAAATATTTACAAATTTGAATAAACAATATTTGACATACAAATGAATAGAAAAATATTTTTAAAGAGTAAAATAAGTTTTATTTATATTTATATTTTTAATAATCATATAAATATGAATTTTATTTTATTTTGTTTTATAATTTAATCAAATAAAAAAACTAATTTTTTTTATTCCTTTTGTTTACAAACTTTCTTATTTTAACTAGAGGTGACAAATGGGTAGATTTGGATGGATTTGAATCGGGTTATAATAAATGGGTTAGATACGGATTATATCGAACACATGAATCCAATTATACTCCGCTTAGTAATGCTTTAGTTTTTTAATTAATATTTAATTTGGTAATAAAAACTTAATTGATTTAAAATTTTTGAGACATTAAGGCCTCGTTTGCAATATTTATGTTTATTTTTTTTAGTTATGTTTACAGATTTTTAAACAAAAAAATATAAACAAAAAAAAAATGTTTTCACTCTATTTTATTTTCCCCTATTATAAATATTTTCTCAATTTTAACACTTTGTCCATTTTGGTTGCATCATACTGAGATAAATTATTTTATTTAAAATTTTTATTAAATTAAAATTATTTCTAATAGATAATAGAATAACATTAATTTAATTTAATTAATTTAAAAATAATTATTATTAATTTAATGTTTTAATTTAAGTTAGTTTAACTAATTAGATTAATATGAAATATATTTTATTAAATTATTTTTAATATATGATATAACTACATTAATTAAATAAATGAATTTAAAAATAACTAATATAACTGAATTAGTAAAAATAAATTAAATAATTATTATTTATTTAATTTATTTATTTTAAAAATAACTTAATTCTCAAATTTGATTATTTTAAATTGTCGTATCCTTATTTTCATGTACATATATTTTATTAAAATTTATGTTTATTATATAATTAATTAGGTTCTAATCTACCGTTTGTGTGTTAATCATTTGATGATTAATACGTACAAAAAAGAAACAAAACTGACCGTACACTACCCAACGCCTTCTTTTGCTGGTGCTTGTCAGCTATTCTCACAAACTAACGTGGTCATTGCTTGCAGTATTAATTAATATTTAATAATACCTCAAAATGTGAAGGAGAGTCTCTTTCACTGCTTTAATTAATAATTACGAAATAATGTTGTTGAAATAAGAATTGGATGTTTAACAAGTTACATTATGTAACACATTTAAATTCATTAATTTAATAAGTATTATTTTATCTATTCAATTATATCACTTAATGATTTTAATTAAGTTCAAACTCATTTAATTTGAATTTATTTTGGGTTGGTTAATGAGTTTTGATAATTATTGCTAACTCTAATTGTGATCCATCCGATTTTTAGAACTACTAAAAATATAATATCCTAACAAAAGTTTGGCTTGATTTTAAAATTGAGCAACTTTAATATTAGGCCAGAGTTAGTAAGATTTATAGCATTGGGATATTTTTTTTTTTTTTTTTGGTTGACGTTGGTGAGAACTTCAATTTCTGAAAGTTTATCAAAAAGAAGTTAACATTTACAAGATCCAAATTAATTTTAAAATCAGGTGAAGTAGGCCTCTTAGGGTTAGTGTGGCAGACTTTTCTGTGATCTCAAACTTAAGTAAAATTCTTAGATGTAATAATATATTATAGGTCATTTGTGAAATCTCTTAGTCTATGATTGGAGATTTTACCATTGGGGATATTTTTTTAACATTTTCAAAAAGAAACAATTACAAAATTCAGATTATTTTTAAGATCAAGTCTTTAAAAAAAAAAAAAAAATTACGTCATACATAGCATACAACATCCCATCTATATGTGGTTGTGCCATGCATACCTAATAAAAACCTAAGCAATTGAGATATTCAACTCAAATTTATTATTAGCTTGGTTTATTCTGAACTTTGACAACACATTTACATGTCCAAACATTGGTACGTTATAAGAGCTGAAGGAGAGTTTATATATTTTGAAATTTTAAGAGGGCAATTGCTCCTTTTGTACCCATCTCCCTCTGCTAGATCAGGATCGCCTATGGTTGCAAGGGTAGAACTAGAGGGTAATTTTGGTGTGGTAGAAGTTTTTAGTAGTTGGGAGATTCCAACAACTCTAGTTTCCTATGTTAGTTAAAATTTTCAAAAAACAATTTCAAACTTTAATTGCCTACTTTTTCTTAAAAAAAAAAAAAAACATTTTAATGGCTCCTGTTTTTTTAAATGATTCATGCAAAACCCTAATGGATATGTTCTTGAAATTCATATCAATATAATAGGAGGCACATACTCACCTTCAAGGATGTATTCGAGTTGAGATCACAAGGGACTTCAATATACACCATTGTGTTGGACTCATCTTTTGCCATATTTTTTTTTTCCCAACAAAACTTGGACAAGTCATTGACTCGTTTGGGATATAACAGGACTTATTTATTTGTTTCAAGTTTGAGTTGTGAATAAAATAAATTATAAAATAAAATTAAAAAAAAAGTCCTATGTTTGTTATCTTACATTTTGGGTAATTTGATAAACTGTAACGACAATTTATTTTATGGATTCTTAGAACAATGTTAAGATGAGGTGTTATATCATTTTGAATGAAATTTAATTATTATGCGACTTTTTTTTTTTTTTTTTTGGTTATCTTTTAAGTTATGAAATACATAATTTATAATTTTAGTTAGCATTATATTGCGTTAATTTATTGTATTTGAATAAAGTATTAGTTGAAGAATAAACTTAGAAAATTAAAGAGCTTGATTAGCCTCCCTCTAGCATTGTATTTATAATAAAAGATTACAACCAAGAAATGATATAATCAATCCAAGAAAAGAAATTGCAATCACTCATAATCAATCAATCAATCAATCAACTCTAATCATGCTTAAATATTCTGAAATATTTTAACATTCCTTCTCAAGCTGAAGTATAGAGATCAAACTTGCCTAACTTAGAATAGAATTGGTGGAATAAAGAGTGAGACAAAGACTTAGTGGGTATGTGAGGCAACAAAGAATCTGAGTGTACAAATGAGGTAGTAAGATTCTTCTTAAGTAGGAAATTATGAATAAAATGATAATTCACCTCCATATGCTTTGTTCATTCGTGAAATATAAGAGTATTGACAATAAAGATAGCAGTTTGATTATCAGAATATATTGACATTGAAGCTGAAATTTTAATGCCAAAATCCTGAAGTGGTGAATGAACCTAAAGCATATCTGCAGTAGTATGACCATGGCACGATATTCAGTTTCAGTACTAGAACAAGCAACTATTATTTGCTTCTTGCTATACCAAGTCACAAGATTACTACCAATGAAGATACATTATTCAGAAGTAGATCTCTTATCATATCGACTACCAGCCCAGTCTGCATCACTGTATCTTACTATGTCCAATGTAGTGACAAGTCGATAGAATAATCCCTGACTTGGAGAACTCTTCAAATACCTCAAAATTAACGTAAGCATCAAAATGTGGCTGACGATAATCATGCATAAATTGCCTAACTACACCAACAACTATGTAATATCTGGTCGTGTCACGGTGAGGTTTTCCTATAAGACGACGATATTGAGTAACATCGGGAAAGGGATCACCACTTTTAGAATCAAAACGAACCATAGAATCCATAAGGATATCAGCGGGACATGACCCCAAGAGTCTAGCTTGGAAAGTAAGTCTAGTACATATTTCTTTGAGATAAAGATATACCTTATGAGGACCGACCAACCTCAATCCCTAAGAAATAACGTAAAACTCCAAGATCTTTTGTGTGAAATTGCTACCAAAGATGTTACTTCAATTCATAAATGCCCTTTTTATAATTCCTAAAGATAATAATATTATCAACATAGACAATTAAAATAATAATACCAGTGGACGCATGTTGTATGAACACTCAGTGATCAGATGTAGATCGACTGAAACCATAATCCAAAGACCCTTACTAAACTGACCAAACCATGCATGTGGGGATTACTTAAGACTATATAAAGTTCGATGTAAATGACAAACAAGATGCTCATTGCTTGAAATAATATTCCAGGTGGCTGGTCCATAAATACCTCTTATTAAAACTTTCCATATAAAAAAAAAGCATTTTTAATGTCTAGTTGAAACAAAGGCCAAGACTCACTACCACTACTAGAAGAGTACGGTCTAAGTTAAAGCCAGCAACTGGAGAGAAAGTTTCGAAATAGTCAACTCCATAGGTTTGTGTATATCTTTTAGCTACCAACCAAGCTTTGAGCTGCTTAATAGATCCATTTGGAAAATACTTGATAGTATACACTTATCAACACCCCATTGTTTTCTTCCCAAGTGGAAGAGACAAACTCTTATGTATGATTATAATGCAATGCATGCATTTCCTCATCCATCGTTGCCTTCCAGCCTGGCAATAATAAAGCCTGCTCATAAGAGGTAAGAATAAAAATAAAGGGCAAGGCACAAACAAAGGATCGTAAACGAGGCAACGTACGATGATAAGAAACAAAGTTAGCAATTAGATATTTAGTACAAGTATGTTTATCTTGTCGTAGGGCAATAGGAAGATCATCAATGGAAAGTATAGACTCAGGCTCAAGATATGTAGTGTTATGATCTTCAGAGGTTTCAAAAACATCTATAACAAGTAACTCAAGTGACTTAGAATCCGTAAGTGTAGAGTTGACTGGTGATGGTGAAGTGATAGGACGAGAACAATGTTGATACATCTGCAAAGGAAAAGGTCCTTGAAATAGAGCAAGTTAGGACTAAAAGTAGGAAAAATGGGATTAGGAAGAACCGGATCATCCAAGGTAGTAGTCAACTCCCCCTCTTTAGAGGAAGGAAAAACCTCTCCCTTACGAGGAAAATAAGAAGTAGACTTAAAAAAGGTAACATCAACACTCACAAAGATTCTTCGAGAAAGAAGATGATAACAACGATAACCCTTTTGAGTGCAGAAATAGCCAAGAAAAATACACTGTCTAGTATGAGGAGAGAGTTTCTCTAAACCTGAGTCGAGGTTATGAATAAATGCAACACAACCAAATATACGAGGAGTGAGAAAAAATGAAAAAGTTGAAGGATAAAGAAGAGCGAAGAAGGACCGATTATCAAGGGAAACAAATAGAACCCAATTAATGAGATAACAAACTGTCAAAACAGCCTCACCCCAATACTATTTAAGAACATTCATATTAAAATACACGGTACGAGCCACATCTAACAAACGATGATATTTGCATTTAGCAATACCGTTTTATTGGGAAATGTGAACATAAGTAATCTGATGAATAATTTTTCGTTCAACACAAAAGGTACCCATGATAGATTTAGTGTATTTTAAGGCATTATCAAAACAAAGAGTTTTGAAGCATCTATCAAACTGGGTAAAATTTTCATTGTAAAAACATAAAACAATAATAAGTAACTCAAAACGATTTTTCGTTAAAAACAATTAAGTCATATGAGAGTAGTCATCCATAAAGATAACAAAATACCAATATCTATTAAATGTTAAAACCCATGAAGGACCTTATCACGCCCCTAACATAATTGTCCGGGACAGACGGCATAGGAATGTGGGAATAAATAAAAATAAAAAATGAGCCCGTACCAAGGTCATTTCATATTGTAATAACAGTAATCAGAGCAACTAACAATTGACCCTCATTCCCATATCAAATTAATACAACAACATGTTAACTGTAATATAGCCACACCTCGATGGCATTAACCAAAATATGCATAAACAACCATATCGGGCCTTCACTCTAGGCCACATAATTAATGCCCCAATAATTAAATTCTCATTTAAGAGAACAAATACAATTATTACCATTCACAGTATAAACCGGACTTAGGCTACACATGTCTAAGCTGCCTACGTATCCCACCTCGGGAATCAGGTCACCGAAGTTCCTAACTTTAATCTCTAGTTTTTACAACTCATATATTATCAGTATCATTATAAATGTTCATCACAACATGTAACACTATCCATGTA
>JAVXUM010000037.1:33129003-33147481 GCA_035590655.1 Pouteria glomerata
ATTTACAAATATAGAAATATTGAGAATGATCAAGGTTTGGATAAATAGTGACTTAGGGTTAAATATGTAATTTAAGAAGCTTGACATTTAGCCTAATTAAATTACAAGCATTTAATAGAAGGTTAATTAAGTAAATATTATTGGTCTAAGGCCAAATTCATTTTTATTAAAAGGTGTTTTAATAAAATGAATTTCAACATGGATGAATAGAGTGCAGTTCAAGGCTTTTAGTGGAATAGCACTGGGCTATTTTAAGGGCTAATGGGTTGTCATGAGATGATAAAGCCCAAATTCTTTAAATTGGAGTTAAAGAGTCCATGGGCCTTCAGTCCTCAGACTAGCTCAATTTAAATATTGATAGATTCAAGTAGTTGGTTTAGAGTTTATCTTTTCTATTTGAAAATATTATAGCCTTGTATAAAATTGTAATGTGTATTAGAAAGGATATGATATTTAAAAAAATATTTTCTCTAGTGGATAAGATGTATTCTATAATATTTTATCTTGTATATATCTTGAGAAATATTCTCTCATTAGTTGAAAGATTTTCTCTGACACGTTATCCTGCATGTTGATATACTTTATATATATAGGTTAAGAGATTTTCTCATTAGTTGAGATTATCTCTGATGCAGTTTAAAAATAATATCTGATAATCTGCGTATATCTCCTTAATATATATGGGATATGCCAACTGATGAGAATTATGAGTGACCACACACTTACCATCTAGAGAGAGAAAATTGAGAATAGTTTAAAAGATTGAAAAGCCGAACAAAGTGTTTCCGCTGTGCCAGGTATTTTTCTTTCTCTAAGTGCTATAATACCAACATTTTCTTCTTAAGCGCCACCTAGAGCTTGTTGACATGGCCCGGGTAATGAAACTTGTGTTTAAATTGAAGCGATTACTTAACTAGTTATACAAGGAGAGAGAGAGAGAGGAGCTTAAAATGTGTCTTCCTTTACATATTAATAAAAATATAACACATCTAACAAAAAATTTTCCTAACCCATAAACTTGGGTACTTTTGTCCGGTGAATTTAAGACAAATGGGTTTAAGCAACCCACATTTCTGGTAAGTTCTCAGCATTGCAGCCCTTAGAAACATACTGCTCTCTTGGTTTCTTCTGGCTTCAGAAGTGGCGTAACCATTTCTTTTACTCTCCGCATCAAATGACAGAAGCTTTTTATTTATTTATCTATTTATTTATCATTTTGTGTGTGCAACAATTTTATTAGTCAGAGAGTAAGAAGGTGAAAAAGATGGCTTAGTGATAACTACCTTTCAGATTAATGTGAAATAAGAGCATTTTTCAAACACAGATTTAGAACAAAGGGCCTCCTCGACTCCTCAGAAATACTCAACACCAAGTGCTCATACAAACCATCCAGGTTCAAAGTCTTACTTATGACAAAACATACATCACAAAAGCTAACGGAACAGACAAAATGAAAGCAGCTTATTCTTGCATTAAGACCTGCTTAAAAGCAGCTTATTCTTGAGTTTAAGAACTTCGCCATAATTGTCACAGGGAAGCAGCTTCAGAAGAAGGCTTACCTGGGACGAACTTGATCGAAATACTGTTGACGCAGTGGCGTTCATCAGTGGGCGTCTGAAAGCCCTCTCCTTTGAAAACATGGCCTAAATGACCGCCACAAGCTGAGCATGTGATTTCTGTTCTCCTCCCATCTGGATCTGGCTGAAAATTTCCATTTCATATATATATATATATATTAAAAAAAATCATGCCGCCTTGTTCGAAGAAATGATCAATAACATAGTAGAAAATGAAACTCACAGAGCGATTAATGGCTCCGGGTAAGCCCTCGAAGAAGGCAGGCCAACCACAGCCAGAATTGAATTTGGTAGTAGATTTATAGAGTGGCGTCCCACAGCCAGCACAATTGTAGATGCCATCGTTGAAGAGCTTGTCATATTCCCCGCTGCCTTTTGGCCTTTACAACATCAAAGTAATATATCAAACATATGCTACAAACCATATGATTCCATCGGTTCAAAACTCAGCCATGGAAGAGTTTTCAACAGAAGATAATTACGCAGGCATATCAGTTATTTAACATCTGACTAGCAAGTGGGTAATACAATACCAGTAGAGTTTCAAGTCAACCTCTGACAATTTCTTAGAAAAAAAAATAAGGGCATATACACCTATTTTTTGGAAAAGTAAAATTAGACATTTAGACCCATGAATGCTTGAAGCCCAGTTTTTTTTTTTTGGAGCAATGACTCAGGGGTGAGAGGAATTTTGAGCAATAACTCAATGAGGAGCTAGAATACAGCTGGAAAATTCTTCCAAAATTTCCCTATGTGGTCAATAGTTTCTAGTTAAATCGTCAAAATATGAACTCAACCTATCTCACAATCAAACATTTCCTAACAATCAGCTAGGAAACTTCACAAACAGCAGGTGTGCACGCAGATTTAGATGCAACAGGATGTTTGGTCTGCAACTGCAAGAAAACACGAGGCGATACGATCGACAAAGAAGGAGAATCAAAACAATTTCCAGGCCAAACGATTGAGGAAAAGGGTGATCTTTACTCTGTTCCTTTCCCTCGGAGGATTCGGAACTGCTCTGGGTTGAGAATTGCCCGCCATTCCTCCTCTGATTTCTGAATAGACCCAGGTGCGGCCATGGCTTCGTTGCCTCTGCTGCTATTAGCTGGTACTTGAGTGTAAATATGGTATGAGAGATGGGTGAGGTGAAAATGTGGATTTTCCGGACATATATGTGTTTTCCGGGAAAATGAACATGGCCAGAAACTGGGGCTAAAGGAGTTGGGCATTAAACGAGTTCCTGTACGGACAAATTAAAAAATAAAAAATAAAAATTGAATTAGTTTTCAAATCATTTAAAAATGAGTCACTTTTGAAATTTAAAAAACTTAAACTTAGACTGAAAACCTCACTTAAATAGGTGATGTTTGAATGATAAAAAATTTAAAAAATTAATACCAAAGTAATACATGACAATATTTACTTAGAAATGGTTAAAAATAAATAAATTTTTTATAACTTTTAGCGAATGTTAATCAGATCATAATTTATGTTATATGTAATGTAAATATATATAACATAATATAAATTTTATTATTTAACTCTCGGTTTAATTTTTGGGAGTCATTTTATTAGTGTTTGTTATATTTAATATTTTTATGAATTTTAGGTGAAGTTTAGTATATCAAAAATTACAAAGAGTTATTAATTTTTTTTTTTTAAAACATTCCTCAATCAATTTCGTTTTACATTTTTTCATAATTTTTTTTAATCATCGAAACATTGCCTCCGCCGTCATTAAAGTTAGGCACTTATATGAGTAATAAAAATTTATATGTTAGGGCCCGATTGAATACGGTAAAAATTTTAGGGAGATGATTTATGAATGTTGTATAAAATAATAAGAGGTATTATTTATGGAGGGTAGACTCACATTGATGTGATGCCTATGAAGGGTGGATAAAAAAATAATTAGTTTGGATGAAATATTAAGAAGAGGTAATAAATAATATTTGGTTTAGATAATTTTTTAAAAATTGTGTATAAGAATAAATATATGATGTAAAAAATTATTAAATGATTTTTTTACGCTTGTGCCATCCAAAATATACCAATTTCATCATTGGTAAAGGGAGTAAAACAGACCAATTTCATCATTAATAAGGTGTATTATTTTTAAAGACTTCAAACCCTCTTCAAAAATAATATATCTTCTCCTGCAAAAATTTTTGTTAGGCAAAAAATTTCGAGGAAAGTTTTTTGCTTCCAAACTATGCAAAAAACATCACTTCAAAAAATAATATAGGGGTAACTTTTGTCCCCTTCCTTTTATCCCATCCAATCGGGCCTTACTATGACTAAATCCTAAAATCAAAATCAAAAGTTTGCATTAGGACATATACTAAATCCTAAAAATATTATTTTATATAATAAATTTTCAACTAGTTTTATACAAATAATAAAATATTATCATTATTTTAATCGTACCAAGGACGTTATATTTTATAAGAATAACTAAAATACTTAATAATATATAATTTAAATTTAAAATTGAAATTTTATATAAAAATTAATCCCAACTTAATTAATATTTAAACTTTTATATTTTTAAATTAATTTTTTTAGACGTTATATTTTACTAAATCTTGTCTCAACCCAATTCTTAAAACAAGTTTGATTTTAGAATGGGTGAAGATATTAACATTCTTTCAAAAATTTCTCTCACTTTTTATAATTTTTTTCCTCTACAAAATTATAAAACTAACTTTATAAATAATGGAGGGCAATTAATGCAAAATATCTCAAATATCATAATTACCTTTACTTTTTTTTTATTTATTATTATAAAACTAATGTATATACTTTCACCTGTGTATACCTCTTTAATTTATTAAATCTTAAATAAAACACCATAGAAGAGGATTATGTTGAAGTGAAGTTTCCAAATGTAATTACCTTTTGTTTTCACAAATAATATGGAGCAAATTTTGTATTATTATGAATCATTGAATCTCTCAAATAGTAGAATAATTGTTAATTTTTTTTAATTTTTTTATGTGATTGATTTCTATGTAGAGTACTACTAAACAAATTGAATGTAATATTTTATTTATTTATTTATTTTTTGTTGGTCGGTGTATATGCTATTAGGTTATTAGAATTTTTTTCTTATTAGTTTTTTTTTTTTTTATAATTCCTATTTGTAGTGTTTTTTTTTTTATTTTGCTTGATAATTTACAATGATTTTTGTTAAAATTGTTAAATTATTTTGAACAATGCCATATTTTTTTTTTTTGTCTAATAATGGGTGGTTTTGGGGATGAATATTGGAATTGGAATTAGAATTTAATTTAATTTTAGTTCAATTATGTTCATTTATGTATAATTTAATCAATGATTATGATGCCTTTCTTTGTATTAATTAAAAGAAATAATTGTTTATTTTTTATTTTTGATAAAATAAACTTAAAAGATATATTTACGAAGATAATTTTAAAAAAATTATTAAAAAACTATCTTACACAATTTCATAAAATTGTAATTGATAATAAATTTTTAATTTAATATGTAAATTAATAAAATAATAAAATTTTTTTATAAAAAAAGTAAAAAGTGAAAGAGGCTTTTTTAACAACAAATAGAAATCAGGTGCAATTAAGATATCAAACGTGTTTTGTATTAATTGGCCTTTACTGTAGGATTAATTTTATAATTTTGTAAGAGGAAAAAAATAAAAAGTGAAAAATTTAAAAAAGAGTATCAATATTGTCACCCTTTTAGAATATGTATTAAGTCTTAAATTCGCTTAAATGGTGTGATCACTTTTTCAGTTCGTATTTGTCAATTTTAATATATGTATTATTTATTTTTTTAAATCTATCTACTTATTTTATAAAATTAATTTGAATTAAAAAAATTATTATTTATTATATTAAAAAATTTGACTATCTTATAAAATAATTTAAATTTAAATTATTATTATTTTAGTCATACATATAAAAATAATTTAAGTACTATATATTATTAAACATTTTTCAATCAAATTATGAACGTTGCAAATTGAAATTTTATAAAACGAATTTAATTAATTAATAAATAAGTGTTTTCTATTTGTATTTTTAAATTGAAAATATATTAAGAGGTGTTATTGTAGTGAAATCATATTTTTCAAAATTTAATTAATATTTAATAATTTAAAAATTTTTCAAGTTTAATAATTTTTATGTATTTTTTCATTTTTTTATTTTTTTAAAAAATTAATACAGAAAAAAAAAATAGAAAGTGTAATGTGTGTGTTAAAATATTTCCCCTTTCCCTGCAATCTACAATTTGAGCCCTAATTCACTCCCACGTTCATCTGCCTCCCTTCATCCATTTCTCTCTTCCATCTCTCACTCCTCACTGTCAGGCGGCTGCCTTACACGCCGCCGGAGGCACCGCGGCCGCTCACTGTCCCATACTTCTTTTCTCCTCTCTTCCATCTCTCACTGTCACCGCCTCACACACGCCGGAGCCACCACCGCCGGAGCTTTGCATCACTCTCCTTCTCTGCTTAGCGACGGTAAGTCTCCTCCACCACTCTAATTAATTTTTAAAATTTTTTATGAATGTGGTAATGAGTGGATGGACGGTGGCAATGTTGTGTGGGAGTGGGGGATCGGGCAGTGGCGGTTGGCAGTGGGTTTGACCACTGGGTGGGGCGACATAAGGTAGGAATGGGGGATGGGTAGCTTACCGGATTTGAGGCCTCAGGCTGCTGGGTTGTGGGGGGAATTGCTATACATATCCCCCCAAAAAATGAGTGCCTGGGTTGAAATGTGCATAATTTATATGATATTAGAATTTTAATTTTATTTTTTATGCTTTCCTTTTAGTCCTTCGTTAGAATATGCATGATATTACGTGTAATGTTGCATGAATTCGTATGATCCGAAAGAAGTCTTGCTATGCCCCAAAGATTGTAGCTGCCGGGATTGTCACAAGTAGTAATCTGGTAAGACAGACACACTGGGGAAAGGAAAAATCAAAGGTGTTCTTTGAAAAAAAAAATTCTGATTTTGGAGAAAAGAACTTGGTTTGAAAATGGTTGAATAATTTTAGGGTTTAAAATCAAATAAGCGGGACATTTGGGTTTGGGTTTCTAGTATAGTTTCATCATGAATTTTTAATCCTCAGTGCTCAAATGCTGAAATATAATTCAATCAAATAACCGTGAACGCTGAAAATTCAATTGGGAGATTTTTTTCATTAAAAACTAATTTTGATGCCTTCAAAATAAGAGAAATTAATTAGAAGATTTAAAAACACAGAGAAATTAAATGTTAATCATGCCAAAATGTGGTTTTTATTTACAGGGAATTAAAGGAAAATCCTAACCACCCACTATTTACGACTAATTGAATTAATAGAAATTTCAAAATGTATGTATATATCAAATATGTTCTTTGTTTATGTTTTTTATAAAGAAAAAAAATAGAGCACAAAAATTAAAAATGAAAACGAAAAGTAAAAACAGAAACAATGGTATAAAGCAAAATAAAAAAACTGAAATTATGTGTTCATTTTTTAACTGATGAAGATGAAGTTATGTGTTTGTTTTCTTTTCAAACCATGAAGGTTCATTTTTTGTTTTATATGATTTTTTTTCACCTAAACGCGTGTTTTTTTTTTTTGAGGGGGGTAGGTTTTGGCATGTTTTTCACATTTCTATTTTTTTAAAAAATATTCAAAAATAAAAATTTCACGCACCTAAAAATAAAAAGTGCTGGAAATAAGTCAATTTATTTTGAGAAGGGAAAAACTATTCTACCAGAATTATTATCACAAAATGAAATAATAATGATGTGAGTGGCGATGACCTTATATTTTTTAGAAAATATTTAAAAATAAAAATTTCACGCACATACAAATAAAAAGTGCTGGAAATAAGTCAATTTATTTTGAGAAGGGAAAAACTATTCTACCAGAATTATTATCTCATAATGAAATAATAATGATGTGAGTGGCGATGGTCTTATTGTAATAAGTGAAATGTAGTGAGTTGTTTCTTTCAAAATAGTAAGCCCACAATTATGTCACAACAGTGTAAAATTCTGGTTGTGTACATTGTTTGATTGAGAATTCCCAATTTTGAAATACTCCGCAGCGAGAAGCCAATTCAGCCAGAAAACAAACCAGAGAATCACACAAAAACATTGTTCAGAGAGAGAGGAAGGAATCAATCATACAATTTCAGGTGCATATATATATTCACATATATATGTCAGTATATGTAGAATGTCTTTTGGCGGCGGGTTCGGAAAGAGCGCAGGTCCAGGTGGTCATACCCCTGCATTACCAAACCCATTCAGCCACTTACCTACCCCTTCTTCCCCAACTCCTCCATTCTCTGTGTATGCTCTCCAACAATTTCCCAGGTACTCTCTCTATCTATACATTTATGTATGTGTGTATATTCGCATATTTATTTTGCACGAGCATGTTTAAATGCATCTTCATTGTTACTTTTAGATTTTATTTGATCTCCAAGAGATTACCCAAGATTTCGTGGTTCTGCGAAAGAAAAGAAAATAAACATAAAAGAAATGAACTTTTGGCTTCAAGTGATGTGGGAGAATGATCTATCTACTGGTGGAATGTTTTTGTGGAGTTTCTCTGACCGTTCATCGGTTCATTTATATAATTGACCCACAATGCGACATTTGCCAGATTGTGTGTGACTTTTATTCAATTATATGGGATGTCATTATGTAAATAATCATGATAGTTGATTGCGTCCACTGGCTCTGGTGAAGATCATGGCTTTTTGAATGGCAACATTTTAAGAAATCGTGGAATCATGGATAAAATGTTGCAGCATTTCATATTCAGGATCAATCAAACATGTGCCAAAACCGTGTTTTAGATAACAGGATTGTATCTTTTCGTTCAAATGCTTTTGCACCTACCCAAAAAGGTAAGATAGCCAAAACTGTGTAGTAATAATATATGTTGCATGGACTCATGTACGGTGGTGCGTCTTTAAGTGTCAGTTCTAATTAATTCTCATGTACATGGGCAGACCCATCAAGGGCACTGATTTGGAAAATTACACCAAAATTTTATTAATTTTACCAAAATTTTATTAATTTTGCTCTTTTTTTTTTACTTATAAATTTTATATTTTTTCATTTTTATTAAAGTTTTACCTCCACTGTATTTCTATTTTTGTCCATATTTACATTAATAATGTAATTTTGCCTCCACTAATTACAAATTCTGAGTCCGCTCCTGCTCATGTACAAACTCACTAGGACTGGACCATATTTAATATTTTAACGTAATTCTATTATTATTATTATTTTTTAGTTTAAAAAACTATATAGAGCATTTTATGAAAAAATTGTATGGTTAATTTAATCTTGAAGCTTTATTCGGAATCTCGCTTCAGGACCTATGTTTTTTTTAGCAGTTGAGGTCTTGAACAATTTTTTGTAACAATTAGTGGTCTCATTGACCATTTTGCCCTTGGAACTCCTACACTCTCACTGTTAAGTATCCAACTTTCAAGGGCAAAATGGTCACTAAGACCCTTAATAATTGTACAAAAAAAAGTTTAGGCCTTTAATTGTTGCCCAAAAAACAAAAAAAAAAAAAAAACAACTCGGGCCTTGACCTGCAAATTGTAATTTACCCAAAGAGTAATTACTAGCATAGATATGATTTAACTGCAAATTCAATAAATTATAATTTAATATTTAGATTGAAAACCACATTATATCATGATATAAATATAAAATTACTAGTATTTTGAATACAAATTAATAAATGCATTTTAATAAATATATCAATATATTTCTCATTTATATTATTTAATTATGTATAAATATTAAACAAGCTTGAGCCAAACAATATTTAAGATTCGTAAACAATCCTAATTTATCTTTTTTTTTTTTCAGGTTCATGCTCGACTCACTCATTTACATTTTTCAAATGAACAAGTTGAGCCGAGCCCGAGCTATTGATGAATGGCTTGGTTCATTTACAACCCTAATTAATTTGTTGTACCCATGATATATTATACCTTTTATTAAGTGTTATTGATTTATTCATCTATCAGGCGGGGTGGTTAAAACATGAACATGAGTAGGCTTCAAGATTTCTTTTTTAAGAAGGGAAAAAGGAAAAATGTTTGTGTTCCAAAGTCCTGATTTTTATCTAGATGTTCTGAGATATTTTTTTTCTTCATGTGACATTGATTTCAATAAATATAGGCATCATGATATTTTATTTCACTTACCAAGATATTTCCCCACTAACCACTGTTGTTATCGTATCTCTGATTTTGTTCATTTGATAATCTGATTTCTTGTGCTAGCATATTGCATTTCTTTTTATAATAGGGAACTTGAATATGCTTTTCTTTTTGTAATAGGGAACTTGAAACTCTAGAGAGGACATATTCGCCACCGTTGGCTCTTCAAAACAACCAATCTGTCGTGGGTCCCTCTTACCCTCCTGCAGATGTACTTAGGTAAAAATCAAGCAAGCCTACAACTTTATTGTTCTGCAGTTAGCTCAAGTGGCTCGTGGGTACACTTCCATAGAGACCACAAGTGTTTGATTCTTGATTCAAGTAAGATGTGCGTGAAAAGCAGCGTGCATCTTTCCAATTTACCCACAGGTTACACAATTCGTTGAGAATTACAATAAACCGGTGAGGGTTCAGGGTTGCTAAAAAAAAAAAAAAGAACATTTGTTCTTCAGGACCCGTTTGGCAACGCTGTCGTTTTTCTATTGTTGTTTTTCTGTTGTCGTTTTCTGTTTTGTGTTTTCTGTTGTCGTTTTCTGTTTTGTGTTTTCTGTTGTCGTTTTTTTTCCTTAAAATAAAAACTGAAATAGCGTTTGGAAACATAATTTTGTTTACAATTATTATTTTTAGAAAATATTTAATTATATTATATTATACTATATTATATTTTATTATATTATATTTTTATATTATATATTATATTATATATATAACAATATAATATATAATTAAATTATTATATTATATTATATTAAAATAGACAGTGTTTAAAAAGGGGGCCAAAATATTTGCAACAGAAAAAGAAAACAGAGTGAAAACACCTTTTTCCTGTTTTCATTTTTCTGTTGTCGTTTTCATTTTTTTGGAAGCAAAAAAACGAAAACAGATTTTAACAAACATGTTTTTATTGTAAGTTTTCAAAATTTTGAAAACGAAAACAGAAAAACAGAAAACTGAAACGTTACCAAACGGGGCCTAAGTAATTACATTTTACCCCATTGTCGTTTGAACAAAAAATATTTGACTCTCTCCTAGTTTAAAAATCAACACATAATTTCCTCGTGATTTGGATTAAAATGCAAAACTAATGACAAATGTTAAATTTAAATAGATTTATGTCACATGTAGCATATAAACTTGTATATAGCTATCCCAAAAAATATTGTTTAGAAAAATAAAAGCTAATTAAATATTTTTTATTTTAATATAAAAATTAGTAAAAATGTATCTTTTTGTATCTATTTTGGTGAAAATATTTTCCTCTCCACTAATTTTGATCCATGAGACACAAATTTGGATAAATTGAATAAATTTAGTCAATTTTACATTTTAGTCCAAAACATTGGGGAGTTATGCACTGAATTTTAAACTAAAGACGAGTAATGTATTTTTGAGCTAAACATGGCAATTACCCCTAAAACTGTATAACAAAAATTGTACAATGTGGATGCATCAAATGGACAGGTGGCATTTTTTTATTAATAATTTTAATCGATGGGGGGGGGGTTGCAAATTTGAACTTAGTCACTTAATCAAAGTACATAAAATAAATTAAGTAAAATGATCTAAGGTACATGGGATAAACCACAGTGAGATTGGGCAAAGTACAAGAACACTAGGAATAATTTACCCTATATACAATGATTTTCATAAATTTTAATGAATAACTATTTTGTGATGTTTTGTTTATTAATCTTTATTTTTAATTTGTAACTATTTTATGGTGTTGAACCACAAAAAAAAAAAAAGGAACATTTCTTATATTGCTTTTGATTTAATAGAATTGTCAATAACTGTAATTTTATTACATATTTTGTGAATTCTTGTTATAAAACTAAGATTAATTAAATTTACCTTATTGATAATTTATTAGTAAAATTTACATACTTGAAGATAACTATGTGTATAAATATATATATATTTTTTTGCGCATAGCAAAGCGTTACTATTAATTATAAATGAATAAAAATTCATTAACAGTATGTTTGGTTCGTTTTCCTTCCCAGCGGAGGAAAGAAGTTTCCTCTCTGTTTTTATTCATTTTGCTCAAGGAAGAGGAGTCTACTTCCGCTTATATTAATTGACTGGGTGAAAAAAATAGATAATATGTATGTATATATTAAGTTTAAAAACAATGCGTAAGAATAACTATTAGAAATATGTGGAATTCACTTTTTTTTGTTCATAAGAATAATTAGTAGAAATATGTGGAATTCACTTTTCTTCGTTTTCTCTCTCTCTCATCTTTCTTCATTTTTTTTCCTCCTATTTTTGGAATAACAAATAACATGTGCGATGATTGGGGGATTGTAATTAATAGATGATTGGATACCATGTAAAGGAGAGTATAACCTTTATTACTAATGTACATTTCCTCATATAATCTAAAATATCAAATTATCCAAAAAAAAAAAAAACAAACAAACAAATAACATGTATGTAGGACCTCCATATATTTGTTTCCCTCCAAACTTTATTCTTTTTTTTTTTATCTCTCAACCAAACAATGAAAAATTCCTATTTCCTTTCTAATTTCCCTCCCCCTTTCTCCCTCCTCAATATTTCTATCCTACAAAAACAAAGTGTAAGTGAACTAAAATAAAACAAGCCACCAAGGTTTTAACTTTGGCTTTTCTTAGTTAACTGCTTATTTATATTCACCAATACCATATTTAAAAGAGTTTATAATGAGTAAAGGATTTATCAATTTAATTTTTTACGGGTTAGGACAACTAAAAATAAAATACTCTAGCAAGAGTTTGGCTTGAGCTTGAAATTGATCAATTTTAATATTAGACGAAGAGGCCATTAGCCGGAGAAAAGTATTAGTGTAATTGAAGAACCAGTCCGTAAATTGAAGATTAATAGAGTTGTGCTTTATTTATGCTTTGTTGAAAACAACAAACATAGTACATAAGGTTAACATAATTACTACTGAGCATAAACTTTGACGCAATTTATGTTATCGACTGCATTATAAATACCATTGGGTTTCGCCAGCCAGTAGCAATAGTTTGTTGGACCTATACGAGAACAATATTCTAATCTCATAGTCCATTTGTAAACGTCACCTGATATATCTTTTGAACTCCAATAAAAATGACAGAAGAAAAGAGTAGTGTGCCAAATGTTGTCATTGAATGATCAATTGAATCTTTGAACTTTATTGAGTGCGCGAAGCCCAAGATCGTCATCTTTAGATTTGTAGTGAACTGACAACGGTGTAGGCTGATTTGGAACATCACTGCCTACAATAACCATATGGCTAGGAGCTATAAATAAAATATTTTGCTTGCACAACGATATGTAAACAAATATTAGTATATATAACTGACAACGGTGCAGGTTGATTTGGAACATCATTGCCTACAATAACCATATGGCTAGGAGCTGTAAATAAAATATTGTGCTTGCACAACGATATGTAAACAAATATCAGTATATATATATCATACTAATATTTGTTTACATATCGTTGTGTGAGCAAAATATTTTGTCTACAGCTCCTGCCCCACAGGATTAGCTCAGTAGAGCAAGGTCAAGACCGAAGCTTGGAAAAACTCCTCAAGTCGCGGTTTCAAGTCTTTTTCTGGGCATTCTGGATTCAGTTGGTGTTGGGAAATGGGAGTAATGCCCAGCACCCAGAGTTTAGAACCTCCTAGAGCCGGCTGGAATACGTTCACCGGCGAAACTTACTAGTGCCTGGGAGGGGATTTCTCTGTCACAAATATATATATATATATTAGTATGATAGATGAAAGGAACACATGACTCATTGTGTCACTTAAATTTACTGGTAGTGTGTATAGTTGTTCTTCCCATTATATAGACAAATACATAAAAGTTAATCCTGTGTGTATTTAAAAAAATGCCTTTTATGGTTTTACAACTTTTGGAAAAAAATCATATTAGTAAATATCAAGATGATAAAAAAAATTGACAAAAGTTTGTAAATAAATTGAGCTGAAATAAGTTATTTGCTTATTGGATTAAGTTATAAAATCAACTAAAATTTTTTTTTATATGATTGCTAAAAGTATAAATGAAAATGAAATTTATTTTAATTTAGTTTTTCAAACAATTTTTTTAACCCTACTAATTTTTCTCTCTATCCTTAAATTTAAAATAAAATCTCTAATTTTTTTTCTTACCATTCATATAAAAAAATAAAATTACAAAAAAAAATATCTAATTAGGGAAATCAATGAGTTGAAAAAAAATTAGCAATTAAATATACAAATGAAACACTGCTTCTCTCTTATTCTTAAATCTGACGTAACTCGTGATTCTTTTTTTGGATGCTTGGTAACCTCTCTTAGATAAAATCCTAGATCCACCTTTAATCTATTGGATTATAATTGACAGTGGGGATAATAGTGAGCTTTTAAAATTTATGAAATCCTATTTTGGTGAATTTTTTTTTAATTTCTACAATATTCTTAAACTCTTTATAACTATCTAGAACATTAATGGTTACAAAAAAATAATTTTTTTTTTTATAACTATCAAATAATTAAATAATTTCACATATTTTTATTTTTATTTTCCTTAATACCCTTTAACTATCCACTAATTTTGTAACTTTTTTATATTCTTGAAAACTTTCTTAATTAAGTATTATTTACTTGAATAATCTTAATTGCTTATTATTTACTATTTGACATACTTTTGCTAATTTTTTTATAATCTTCGTTTAATTAAAATAAAATTTAATAAAAATGACAAGCATGGTATATACTCAATTCTGATATTTAAATATCCAATCCTCATTTACAATTGAATTTAACTTGCCTTATTTATACGTCTTTTCTCTCTCCACATAAATCTATACCTACCCAGCGCATAAAGTTGATAAGGCAAAACTGGTGCATTTAATGCATCGAACAGAATCGTTGCAAATATTAACCGTTGATTTTAAAATAAAATATAATAATTCAACGACTCTGATTATTTGAATAAGTTATATTCGTCACTACTTGTCATTACTGGTTAAAAAATGCACTGGATATGTACCGGTGCTTAAAAGCACCAACTGCCTCGAATTCGCACATAAATCCATTCGATAGGTGAAATTTTTGTCTTTCTTTAGCATATCTATGTACTAGAGAAATAACACATGCCTACGGCATTGTTCAACTAAAATCAAATATGCATGTATTTATAATATTAAGAAGCGAAATTTGTCTTTCTTAATACAACTCTTCATATATTATCATTAACTTCAAATCAATTATCTATAAGAATGTAAAGTAACCCAAAAACTGAGCAGGAGTTTGAGAGGAGTTTTCGTTTGTAAAATATCTCAGTCATTTGTTAAAAAATAAAACTCAATCTTAGCCTTTGGATTTCAGCTTGTAAGAAGGATATGTTTAAAATGTGTTGGGTTTTAATACATAGATATAGTCAACTTTACCAATTTAAATTTAAAAAAAAAAAATCACATTTCCAAGACTAATTTTATTTAAATATTTGTAAAAATTAAAAAAACAAAATGATAAATAGAGAGAGCTCTACATTGGATTTGATAATAAATTTTTAATTGGTTTTATAAAAATAACTTAAACAAAAAAAATTATTATTAATTATGTGTGCTTTATAAAATAAAACAAATAAAGTCAATGTAACTAATTTAAATTTAAGAAAAAAACTATTTCTAAGCCCAATTAATATTCATTATTTTTTTATATTTTTAAATTTTAAAAATAATAAGAGTTATTATTATATAAGAAATAACCTTATTATTTAAGCTTTTTTATTTTTATTTTCTAATTAAACTCCATTTTTTATTTGTATTTTTTATTTAAGTACTAATGTAGTTGAAATATATAAATTTAACAACTATATTAAATTTTTAAGCTAATAGATCTCTCTTTTGGAACCCATAAGAAAGTAAATTCTCTTTCGGAACCCAAGGAAGAGGGTCGTTTTTTAGAACTCATGAGTTTTTTTACATTTATTAAGATCATCACTACTGGAGAAAAGGAGCCATCGCTAAAGGAAAAATAATAGTCGCAAAAGATATTAGCGACCGTCAAGTGACCGCTACCAGGCAGTCGCAGTTGCGTTGTCGAGCGGTCGCTAAATATTTGCGACTGCATTGGTGACCGCTATTGGATTTTTTTATTGACTATTAGCAACTACTATAGGTAGTCACTAATACTAATAAAGCGGCCACAATTAATTTGGCGCCGATACAACTAATTTCTCGCCTTATTGGTGCTAATACCCGCGAATTGGGAAGGATTTGAGCGACCGCTAGTTTTATAATATTTTTTTAATTTACTTTATTTATTAATGATCTTAAAATTTTTAAAATTCATTATTTATTTATTTCTAGCTGTAATTATAATTATTTTTTTGTTAATATTTTTAAATTTATTTATTGTTTATACTATATTTAAAATATTAATATTAAATTTTTTTCAATACATTTTAAATTACACATATAATCACAGAATATTTAAATATTAAAAATAAAAATCTTCATTTATATTTACAAAGAAAGTACAAATTTTTTATATACAACTGTACAAAAAGAGAAAAAAAAACAAAAAATTAAATTAAGAACTATGAAACACCCTAGTCAGGTCACTCAAATCTACTCCAGGAAAGCCAGCCATCATCATATGGATTCTAAAATAACACAATAAGCGAATTAGAAATAAATAAATAAATTTATAAAATTTTAATTGACTATAAATAAATATAAAATTTAAATTTGTAACCTGCGGAGGAGGAGGATGGCTCTAACTCTGAGATAAACGCCTTTCCATCTCGGCCATCATCTCAGTCCGAAATGATGCCTCCCGCGCATCTATCTCAGCATGAACTGTCTGGAAAAGGTCCTGATCGCTCTGTCTGGCCTAGGAAGAAGCCTCTGCTCGTGCAATGGATCGGCGTGGAATGCCAGCACCTCGTGAAAGCATATATCCATGGCCATCACGACCGACGATAGAGAAAAATATCTTATCTTTCCTCTCCTCAGACTCCCTCTCAGCAGCTCATCCTAACGAGCGTTAAACTGAGCCTAAGGTAAATTAGAAAAGAAGATCGGTAAGAAATATAAGTTCATTTATGTTAAAAAAAATAATTAGCCCACATTAACTAATTAATTACCTGTATGGCCCGAACCTCCGGCGACCGAGTATTGCCGGTTGTCAACTAGACAGCCATCCGATTAGCCCTCTGGCCGTGCTCTAGCAACTATTGAATGATAAATTATTATTGAACTAAATTAAATTAAATAAACAAAATTCTTACATGCTGAACTAACATTTTACTTCATGGCAAACCTGCGTAAAGTGCCGAGTCCCCTCGTTATGGCCGGGGCCCTGCATCCCTCAGTTCCACGAGTTCCTCGCGGCAACCTCCTGTTTTAATTATTAGTTAATTAACTTTTATAAGTTACACGCTTTACAACTTAAAAACTTAAGCCAACAAATTGAGATTATAATTTATTGACATGTGCCCCCTTGCTTGACCAATAACTGACGAGCTCAGCCCACTGATGGGGGAGGATGCCGTTCGGGACCCGCTGAAGGATGCCAAGGTCATTCTCATGACCCTTCCAATGAGTAGACTTTGTTTTGTTCTTATAATCTTTCCACATCTTCTAGCATTTGCCATAGCAAACGTCTCAGAAGTCTGGAGGGACCCTGCTTGCTCGTCCAATTGTTAATTTATATCGGCTCGACCCCAAGTGTAGGGTGTCTTGTTGAAGCATAATAACCGGTAAGAACCGGATCGTGTCCACAGAGAGCCTTAAGCAAATTCAATGAACAAAACTGATTTGGAAAAGTTTTGGATATAATTGATCTCACAATGAATGATGAAAAATGATTTGTGTTGAGAATTGGTGTGTTTTTTAAAACTTTTGATAAAACAAATTAAGGAAAGATTCTTGGATCCAAAACAAGTCTATGGTGATTTATATATATAATTTCCAAATTTTATCCACTTACTCTACCTTTAAAGAAATAGATCAAAAGATAATTCCATGAAAACTATATTGAAACAAACCAAATTTGAATTGATTAAAAATTAAGTACAAATTATGGTAGAGAACTTTAATCAAATACCTTGAGTGCATGATCTATAGATTATATATATATAATCTGTAATTAGTATTATCATACCATTCTTCATAAGAATATATGATAAATCTAACCATCATTCCATATACAATGTCTATATATCATACAGACCAAACATCAAATTAATATCTCAATTCCCATATCAAAATTGACTCAATTCAAACATGGATTGTTCATATAATCATGAAATCTAACATTAAATTCTTACTGTGAAATTCATATATAAATCGTCTATAGAACTTGCCCTGAATCTAAGAAAAGAGACTACTCACGCATGATGAAAGATAATCTCCTCAAAGAAACACAAATTCTGTCCATATTCTAGTAAAATTAGAACAAAAACTCTATGGAAATGGAACTAGATCTACTTTTTCTCTTTAAATTCTCTCTCTACAATTGGAATTCTCAAACTGAAATGTACATGATTACACTTGAAAAGTGTAATCATTTTCTTGATTTCCTATTGTTATTAATAAAGGTTTATTGTTAATTGTTTTGAATTAATAACATTTTAAATTCTTACTCAATCTTTTTCTTGATGCAGCAAATGTGTATAGAAGCAAGAGAAAGGCCTA
>JAVXUM010000037.1:33179548-33182048 GCA_035590655.1 Pouteria glomerata
GAGTGGGTACTTGTAACCTAATTATATAGTGGAAACTGTTTTGAGGTTTTTCCCTGGATAGGGTTTTCCTCGTTAATCCTTGGTGCTTTCGTACTTTATTTTTCTTCTGTGGATTGGTTGATTAATTTGGGTGATTCGAAAAATTTTCAATTGGTATCAGAGCAGTGTTCGCCTAAGGTTTTTACCACATAGGCGAAATCCAAAAAAAGGCTAGTATCTGTCAACCCATCGAGTGAAATTACCTATAAGTTTTCACCCCGCATATACAATCAAAACTTGAAAATCTAGGCCAAGACTAGCCAAAAACAGCCATGCCTCAAGGTTCAAAATAGTTCAACCAAAAGGAAAAAACCATCCCTCCAATAGAGAACTCAACCTTTTCATACAAAACGTTATATAAAAAATGACATTCCCCTGTAGCAAAGAAACAACTGCAGTGAGAAGTCAGCAGCAATAAGCCTCCAGCACCATGATGTTAGCACAAGCTCCACGTTCCTTAATAGAGCACCCCATAATAGCTACCAATTATCAAATGACAGCAGCAGGTAACCACTGATTCATGCTGCAGCTCAGCATAATTGTCCAGATGGGAAGGGAGGCTCCAATTTGTAATAATAAATCTGTTAGAGTTATGCTTTGGTATAGATGAAAGATTGAGAAATTTACTCCTTACCAAAGAGTGTATGAACTTCAACAAGATGACTACGGGAGTGTTTGGTTGGTAAAAGTTTGGAAAAAAAATACAGTAAAAGTATAAGATTTGATATAAAAGTGATATGTGATAAAATTTGATTAGAAGAAAGTACAAAAAGTTGGAAAAAATTGGTGTGTTTTGGTTGATTTCGGTATGTCAAATGGGGCCTACATCAATGTAGTGATTTTCATACAACTGCCGATTCCTTTCTTGCCAGATGGAATATATCATTACTGCGAGACTAACTTTGCAAATAGAATGCTAAAGACATTTACTATTTAAGTTATTGGTAGCCCAAGATATAAGGTAATCCCAGCCTTAAGCATTGAAAGTCAGTCCACATTTGTCCACAATTGATCTCCATATTCTCATTGCATATGGACAAGTTACAAAAAGATGAGAGATGTCTTCATTTTGAGACCTCCATAGAAGGCGGTTAGCTTTTTGGAGAATACCTTGATTCATCATCCTCTTTTTAGTTGAAAGTTTATTCCTAATGGCGAGACAGAGGATGAACACATGCCTGGGAATATAAACTTTATGCCAAACAAGTGAATACCAATCAACCTTGGGAGAAGGAGCTCTAATGGCATTCCAAGCAGATTTAATAGTAAATCCTTTAGAATGAGGGGTCCAAATGACTTAATCTTGCTATTTGAGAAATCAAGATTCCTTCAGTCTCCTCCTTAAATTCTAGAAGGTTAGTAGAGCTCATGAGCGGCCATGCCCAAGTGTGATCTTTAATGAGTAAACCAACCTTGGCATCTTTCTTCCATCCTAAATCACATCTTACTCGGTCTCCAAAGCGGAAAAATATAGCACCATTTGGGAGCCATTGGTCATAACATACTGAGGTAGATAAGCCCTTACCAACGACATGTCTTACAGATGGTCTAATATTCTCTTTTAGTTTCAAAATCTTCCTCCAAGACCACGTGCAATCCCAAGGACTTTAGTTACCCAAAATTGACTTTTATGGAGAAGATTGGCCTTGATCCATTTGACCCACATTGAAATGCTTGAGGGTTGACAGATAAGCCAAACATATCTAGCAATAGCAGTTTCATTCCAATCCTTGATCTTTTTAATCCCCAAACCTCCTTCCTCCTTAGGTTTGGTAACTTCCTCCCAAGCGACTTTGGAACCAGTTGACAATAGTTCAATTCCTTTCCAAAGAAAGGATCTGAGAATTTTCTCAATCTCCTTGGAGATTTTAGTAAGAAGAATGAAGTGACCACTCCAATAGGATTGGATACTAAATAAAACTGATTGAATGAGTAGGAGCCTTCCTGCATAAGATGGAAATTTATTTGTCCACGTCTTGACTCTTTTGACAATTCTTTCAACCAAGGCTTTGCAATCTGCAGATTTCAACATAGTGGATAAGAGAGAAACCCCTAAATATCTCATAGGAAGGGTCCCTAGCTTGAATCCAACTAATTGAAGAATATCTTCTCTAACATTATCTTGGAGTCCCGAAAAGAAGAGATCACTTTTAGAACCATTGAGCTTCAAGCCAGAGAAAAGAGTGAAGGTATTGAGGGCATTAAGGAGGATCTGAACAGATTGGGTGTCTCCCTTGCAAAACATCATCAAGTCATCAGCGAAGCATAAATGAGTCAGCTTGGTTTTTTTGCATCTCCAATGATAGTTGAATTGCTTAGAATCGTCTGCTGTCTTCATTATGATGCGGGAAAGAGCTTCCATGCATACAACAAAAAGATACAGGGAAAGAGGATCTCCCTATCTCAAACCCTTTTTCCCTTGGAAAAATCCAACGAGCTCTCCATTTATGTTAACTGAATA